>QRFJ01000654.1:113410-169176 GCA_006176705.1 Cocos nucifera
CATATCCAATAGAGTCCGATTTCTCCGTTCTGAAACCCCGTTGAGTTGAGGTGTTCCTGGTGGAGTCCATTGAGAGACTATGCCATTTTCCTTAAGATAGTCTAGGAATTCCCGGCTAAGGTATTCACCTCCTCGATCTGATCGAAGAACCTTAATGGGTTTTCCAGTTTGTTTTTCTACTTCATGTCTGAATTCTTTGAACTTTTCAAAGGCTTCAGACTTGTGTCTCATAAGATACACATACCCATACCTAGACAGATCATCCGTAAAGGTAATGAAGTAGACAAAATTGCCTCTAGCCGGCACATCAAATGGGCCGCACACATCAGTATGTACTAGGGCAAGGAGATCTGTGGCCCTCTCCCCATGTCCAACAAAAGGGAGTTTAGTCATTTTGCCTTGAAGACAAGATTCACAAGTTGGATATGACTCAAAAGTCAATGGACTCAATAGCCCATTTTTCTCCAATTTGTTAATCCTATCTTCTGCTATATGACCTAATCTCAGGTGCCATAGATATCTGTCGTTTGGACTATCCCTAGGTCGTTTGGCATTCACGTTTTGCTCGATAGTTAAAACAGGTACATCAATATGCAACTGATAAAGACCATTAACAAGGAAACCATTTGCAATTTTATTTCTTTCATAAAGAATGTTACAATGGTCCTTAAAGAAGGTGATCACATAACCTTCTTGTGCTAAGCATGAAACAGAAATCAAATTCCTGCTAGCTGCAGGCACATAATAACAGTCTTTTAAAACTAAGTCTAAACCAGATGGTAATTGCAGAGGGTATGTTCCCACGGCTACTGCAGCAACTCTTGCTCCATTACCAACGCGTAGGATCATGTCTCCATCCCTCAGCCTCCTGCTATCCTCAAGACCCTGCATAGAAGTGCACAGATGAGCACTAGAACCAGAGTCAAGCACCCAACTGGATGCAGAAGAAACCGTAAGGTTAGACTCAATAACGAGCATACCTCCAGAAGGACCTTCCTTCTTGTTCTTTAGGGTGGCCAGGTAAATAGGGCAGTTCTGCTTCCAATGGCCGTCGCTGTTGCAATGGAAACACTTTCCTTTGACATTGACCTTCTTCTTCGGTTCTGCCTTCTTCTTCTTTGATCCTTCCACCTTTTGCTTTTTCACAGACTTCTTTTTCTTTCCATAAGACTTTCTTTTGGAAGAAGTCCGTTCCATAGCAAGAACTGAGCCTTTAGAACCTTTCATTGAAAGCTCAGCGGTAACCAGCATATTCATCAACTCGGCCAAGAAATTTTGAAGTTTATGCATATGGTAATTCATGATGAATTGCCCATATGCATCAGTCAAGGATTGCAGAATAATATCGTTCTGCAGATCCAAGTCCAACTTCACACCGAGCTTCTCAAGCTCTTCCATGTCCTTGATCATTGTCAGACAGTGATCTTGGACTGACTGCCCATCACGCATCTTAGCCTTAAAAAGTCGTTTCGTGACTTGATATTTGGCTGCGCGACTCTGTTCACCAAACATCTCCTGTAGGTGAGCCAACATTTGGCGAGCAGTCCCGATATCTTCATGTTGGCGCTGGAGCTCATCAGACATCGAGCCCAACATGTAATATCTGGCCTTATTATCTTCGTCAATCCATTTTTTCAGAGATGCTCTCTGTTCAATAGATGGACGGGCTGGTAATGTGGGAGGGTCCTGGTCCAAAACATGGGTTAACTTCTCGGAACCCAAAACAATTTTGTAGTTCCTGAGCCAATCTTTATAATTGGGTCCAGTCAGTCTATGTGTGTCTAGGATACGTGCCAGTGGGTTGGACGCAGACATTTTCCTGTAGAGAGTCAAAGATTCTAGTTAGATACTGTAATTTTGACTTGACCAATTTGTTTAGGGATTTTATTTTTAAACAAATTAGCTCCCACTATTTTCTCGGATCCCTACACTCCCTTTGTAGAGATGCGAAAATCTCCGCGATTGATGATTTCTAGTGGGTGGTGCGGTCTCACCAACTGACTTATCACCTCACCTAACAGTTATTGGTGATGGGTTAGCCAATGAGTGAACAACTCTTGTTCAATGATTCTCTAATCATGGTGCACCCAAACTTGATCTCTAATTCATGAATCTCACCGTATCCGGAATATTGATCCACTCCTTAGTTAAGTCAGACCCACCATTTGCATAGACTGGGTTCCTAATTGGGTCTCTCACCGTATCCAGAATATTGAGCCCAACTCATCCTCCAGCCCATAGCATCCAATGCCTAATAGACATGGTTGCGTCTTCCCGGTGCAACTGAGCCACTGTATCCAGCCGAGAACAATCAACCCCGGGAAGGGCCCGCACGTCTACAATGGTGGAAGACCTCAGACTTAATCTTTTCTTAGGAAGAATTGATTCAGGTCTCATTAAACTAGACTTGGCTTAGTCATAACAATTATGACTAACCTAGTGGCATGGGTTAGCTCGGAATTATTGACCACCTCAGATCAGAACTGTGTCAACAGATATGGCCAGGTAAGTGAGACCGGTGGAAGGAATATGCCGTTAACTCGCACAAGAACGCATTCAGGTCGAGTAGCTTCCAATTAAAAACCAGTCGGTCGTCTATGCCAAACTTACCTTAGACACCAAATTGTTGAGTCAGAACCAATTGGGTTAGCCTACAATCCAGACTCTAACCTCTGAGCCTAATTAGGTCTTGCTTGATCGTGACTCGATCTTGACCCAGACTTAATCCTATTAGGCTGGTCAATTTAAGCATTGTTGATCCCATCTAACCAACTCTTAATTCGATTTGATCAACCGCTTAGACCTAATTGAGCTACCCAAGCCCGAACCCAGTATTATGAATATGTCTTAGATCTAAAATTCTCAATTTTAGACCTAATTAATATTCCATAAACTTAATTCTTAATTAAGTTGGGTTCATAAACAAAATATGCACAATAAATCCTAGGGTTTCAGGATCTAGGGTTTTGCAGAAAGTAAGTTTTGGGTTTCTGATTAAGGACGAACACGCAGCACCCCTACACGTCATAAGAATACCCCATCGAATGGGAAGAGAGGGCCTTTAAACCCTTCTTCGTTCTTATGATCGGACGGCCAAGAGGAACACCTTAATCAGGAACATTCAATACTACAAAATAATATCAGATCTATATCATATATCTCATATATAAAGTAGATCTAATCATGGCATATTTTGCATACATCTCATGTATCATAATCATGCATGTTTTCAGATCTAAATTATCACATAATAATCTAAAAAATTAGATTTAAATTGATCTAATCAAAATAAATTCTAATCTAGATAATTATGTAGAACTATTCTACAACTAGTCTAGACATGCATCAATCATATCTCATATGATATTTAAAATTAAATAATTTTTATTTGCTGTTTATCAGATGTTATTATAACACTTATAATATCAGAAAATAGTAAATAAGAAGATCTAAAATATGATTTAATCAGATTAAATCAAAGACATGCAAAACTATTCTATAGAACTATTCTATTCTAGAACTAGTCATGCATATCTTCATGTTCTTAGATCCAAATTATTTAATTTTAATTTTTTTGATTTCAGATCTGATCACATCTCATGTGACATCTGAAATCACTTTATTTTCTAATTAAAATAAAATTAAAATCAGATCTAAACAATTTAGAACTATGGCTCTGATACCAGTTGAAGGGAAATCCTGATTTTTCGGTCCAGGTTCGTCCAGATCTGATCAGATCAAGAGATATATTTCAAAATTTTTCTCTTGATCTGAATCAGATCTTGATATGTTTCAGATCTGATTCTTATTATTTTAATAAATAAAATAAAATAAGATAAATTAAATCAAATTTAATTTACCTGATTTGGGTAATCCTATTACCCTGTAGATGATCCTGATTGCAGCGGAAGGTTCTGGATCTAGCCACGCAAGCGCCTGGCCTCTACCGGTATCCACTCGGGTTGGATCTAGAGATCCTCTTCTTCTCTATCACACCTCCAAAAATCAGATCTGGATCTGATCTGGAGGATCTTCAAAACTCTTTTGAAGATCTGCAGTCATCCTTTTGCAGCAGCGCAGCCTTCTTGCTTTTGATCGCCTTTTTTTGATCTGAATCGCACCAACCTAAGTCCAAAACTCTTTTGGACGTGGAGAGCAAGGGGAGAAGAGACTATGGCATGGAGAAGGAGGGGAGAGGCAGCCTTGGGGCATGGGGTTTCTCAATTGAATTGTATTATTATTAGGGTTGGGCGCAGGGTCTTATTTATAGACCTCTTGTGATCCAACTCCTCTTCCTCTCAACCAATCACAACCCTTTGTGAAATCAAATCTAAATCTGATTGGTTGGAATAGAGACCCCTGGATTCTTCCTTAGAGGGCGCCTAAGACCAGTCAAACTGGATTCTTAGTAGAACTCTGATTGGAATCCAAAAGGGAGATGGAGTCCTTGTCCAACAAGGACTCCTAGGCGCCTCCTACTTGGGCTCACGCCACCCTTGGCGTGCGCCCTTCTCCTTGCCAGGTTCTGGCAGGGGGACAGGCCCCCACCAGCTCTCCAATAGGTGCATGACATGTGGTCAAAAGTCAAAGTATCAATGGTCAACGTTTGACCAGTCAAAGGTAGACTTTTGACCAAAGTCAAAGAACAAGAAATGGCAGGTGACCAAAAATGGCAGGTAATGTCTTACAAATAAGACAACCTATTCTGACTTGGACAACCTCCAGTCAGACCATATGAAGGCCTCTGATTGAGCACAAACTCCTTTGGCTCAGTCAGGACAACTTATTTGTGATAGTAAAAGAAGAACGTTAGGTTCAATCGAGTGCTAGCACGATTTCCTTGAACCTAATTGAATCTCATTCAGATCAATTGAACTAGATCAGTTCAATTGATGATCACCAGATTCAAACCCTTGTTTGTGTGACCCAGTTAGGTTCAGTTCTGTATGGTAATGGGATATGTCATGATCTCTATCATAGACATCATCGAAACTCCTTTCGATGGATCAGAACTCTTCTGATTCGAACAGCTAGAATGATCGATCATCTAAATCATTCTAATTGCTCCCAAAATCCACCAGTGACACCTAGCAGTATATGGTGGCAACCCATCAGAGCTGAATGCGAACCTCTTGGTGCAGCTACCTGTGTGATTAAGTTCTTCTATCTTGAGCCCCGATCAGATTAGGGTTAAGGTGAACTCGTCAAACCCTAGTCTCTGTCATATGATGTAATCATTCGATTCGAGTCTAATGTGAAAATCTAAATAGAAACTCTTTCTATTATTTCACTCTGCCATGGCCATGGGCTTCAGGACTTGATTCTCATGATTATCATAGGGCTGCTCCTCTACCACCGAGGTAGATAGATTCCATCTTGATGCAATCCAGTTCCTACAATGAACATGCTATAGCCAACATACACCTCAGGATTCCATATGGCTAGGAGATCGAGTAATGGTGTAGTCAAACTATAACACCCTCAAGGATGAACTGCCGATGCATCTCAGGTCAAAGAACCAGACACACTACTGCAGCATCGAGTCAGTCATTGACGAGAAGGTAGACTCCCTAATGACTACTCGAGGATGGTCACGCTCAGTGCCCTCGTTCTCTAACGAGTACCTGTACTTTCGCTCTGGTGTCTCCACACCATAGACTCAAGACTCATCTACTAAAGAGAAGCGATCGTACACCAACCTTCCAGATCAATCACCATCCTCGTGATGATCCTATGGTCGGGAGCTGTTTATGAGTTAATAATGATTATTCATGTCTTAAATTTTCAACTCTTGAAAATATGAATTATCATTACCATTAACTCAAAGGATGTATCATAGACACTAAATACACATGTGTGATAGAAAATAACCCATTTCATTAATTATAGTCAAAATTATAATTTTGCCCCTAGAAGTGTATTACAAGTATCAACCAATTCTGGCTTCTAGGGCACATATATCTAACACTTAGTACTCTTCCAACTCATTGCTCCACCATTCAGAGTAAAGACATACCCTAAAATGGATTTGCCATCATCTGGGTCTGATTGAAAACTAGAATCAGAATATGCTTCTAATTTAAGATCAGAACCTCCATATACTAGAAAAATATCTTTAGTCCTTCTCAAGTACTTAAGAATATTTTTCACAGCTTTCCAATGATCCTCTCCTAGATCAGCTTGAAATCTACATGCAATGCCTAAAGCATAAGCAACATCAGGCCTTGTACATAACATGGCATACATTATTGATCCAACAGCCGAAGCATAAGGAATAGAACTCATTCTATTTCTCTCTTCAGGTGTCTTAGGAGACATCTTTTTAGAGAGATGTATGCCTTGACTCATGGGTAAATAACCTCTTTTACTCCCATCCATACTGAATCTTTTCAGTATTAAGTCAATGTACCTTGATTGGGACAAGCCTAGCATCCTCTTAGATCTATCTCTATAGATCTTTATTCCTAGTATATAGGATGCTTCTCCCAAATCTTTCATGAAAAACTTATTTGATAGCCATAATTTGACTGATTGTAACATTGGGATATCATTCCCAATGAGGAGTATGTCATCTACATACAGAACCAAGAAGACTATGGTTCTCCCACTAGTTTTCTTGTACACACATGGTTCATCAACATTCTTGATAAAACCAAACTCTTTTACTGTTTCATCAAAATGGATGTTCCAACTCCTTGATGCTTGCTTTAATCCATAAATGGATCTCTTAAGCTTGCATACCTGATTTGGTTCTCTCATTTGACTCAAATCCCTCTGGCTGTGACATATAGACCTCCTCCTCAAGGAAACCATTAAGGAAGGCAGTCTTTACATCCATTTGCCATATTTCATAAGTCGTGGTATGCTGCTATAGCAAGCATAATCCGAATAGATTTGAGCATGGCAACAGGTGAAAATGTTTCATCATAATCAATCCCCTATTTTTGCCTAAAACCCTTAGCCACCAATCTGGCCTTATAGGTTTCAATTTGACCATCAGCTCCAATCTTTTTCTTAAAAATCCATTTGCATCCAATAGGGATTTATATCCTCTGGTGCATCCACCAAAGTCCATACTTTGTTGGTGTGCATGGATTCCATTTCAGATTGCATGGCAGCCAGCCATTTGTAAGAGTCCTTACTTTTGACTGCTTCGCATAGGTCAGAGGTTCGTCCTTTTCAATGACTTGGACTTTATTATTCTCAATAATGAAACCATACCTCATAGGTGTATTTCATACTCTTTTAGACCTATGGATAGGAGTTATGTGTTCTGGTTCTTTTATGTGATTATATGGTTGAGAAATTTTCTATTTGTTTTTCTTGAACTTCACTAAGTTCAATATTTCTGCCACTGCCCTTTTCTAGGATAAATTCTTTTTTCATGAAAATGGCATGCCTACTTACAAATACCTTTTGTTCAGTAGGATGGTAGAATAAATATCCTATACTATTTCTAGGATATCCTATAAATAGACATCTGTCTGATCTAGCATCAAGTTTATGTCCAAAATTTCTTTTGACATAAGCTGGACAACCCCATATCTTAAGATACTTAAGATTAGGTTTCTTACTTCTCCATATGTCATATGGAGTACTAGATACAGATTTAGAAGGTACTCTATTCAAGATGTAAATTGCAGTCTCCAGAGCATGACCCTAGAAGGAAATAGGTAAATTAGTGAAGCACATCATGGACCGTACCATATCTAATAAGGTATGATTTTTTCTTTTGGCTACACCATTTAATTGCAGTATATAAGGAGGTGTCCATTCAAAGAGAATCCCTTTAAATTTAAGATAGTCAAGAAACTCACTAGATAAGTATTCTCCTCTCCTATCAGATCAAAGGATTTTTATACATTGTCTAGTTTGTTTTTCGACCATACTTTGATACTCTTTAAATTTATCAAAGGCTTCTGATTTGTGTTTCATAAGATACACATATCCAAACCTAGATAAATCAATGAATGTAATAAAATAAGAGTATCCTCCTCCAGCTTGAGTTGTCATAGGACCACATTCATCCATATGTACAAGTCCTAATAACTCTTTTGTCCTTTTTCTATGTCCATGAAATGGAATCTTGGTCATTTTACCCATGAGGCATGATTCACAAGTTTCCAATGATTCATAATCAAAAGGATCAAAGAACTTTTCTTTGTATAACTTGTTAATCCTAGCCTCACTAATATGACCTAATCGACAATGCTAGAGTAAAGTATTATTTACGTCAAGTCTCTTACATTTTCCATTTTCATCAATATGAAATATATTATTATCCAAACATAGAGTCAACAAACCATTGCTAAATATGCCAAAACAAATAATTTCATTAGAATATTTGATCAAGCAACCTTCGCTCATTACATTAAGACTATAACCTTGTTTTAATAACAAGGGTATAGATATAATATTTCTAATGATCTTAGGCATATAATAACAATTTGTAAGCTCTAAGATCTTTCCAAAAGGTAACTTCAATATATTTATCCCTATAGCTTCTGCCTGGATAGAATCTCCTCCAGCGCCATAAAGCTTGAAGTCACCTTTCTTCAAACTCTTAATTTTTTGTAGCCCCTGCAAAGATTTGCAGATATAAAAATCACAGTCGATATCTAATACCCAAGAATTTGAAATGGAAGAATTTAATGATAATATAGTATGTATCTCATACATACCTTTTGGTGCATTATTTGCACCAGACTTTATGATTGCAAGGTAAGCCTTGCAATTCCTCTTCTAATGACCTACTTTACCACAGTGAAAATAGATCGTTTGTCTGAAGACCTTCTTCCCTTTTTTCTTCTTATTTATACCATTTTTAGGATTCAACCTTCTCTTTGAACCCTTTTTGCCTGCCTTCTTCTTGGATATCCCTTCCACAAGAAGAAGAGGAGCCTTATCTTTCTTGATATGGCTTTCTGCTATCTTGAACATATTTAACAGCTTAGGCAATGAAGAATTCAGTTTGTTCATGCGATAGTTCATGACAAACTGAGAAAATATTTCTAGGAGTGATTGCAGGATCAAATCCTAACTTAACTCTCTATCCATTACAAAATCTAATTAACTTAATCGAGTGATTAGGTCAATTACCATCAAAACATGATTTTTATGGATGTTCCTTCTATCATTCTTGTACGAAATAATTACTTAGATATCTCATATCTAGCAGTTCTACTATGCTCTCCATAAAGCTTTTTTAGATTGAGCAATATGGATTGAGTATCCATGTTATCATGCTGCCTCCGTAATTCATTACTCATAGAGGCAAGTATGATGCATTTGATAGTAAGAGAATCATTTTGCCACATCTTGTATGTGGACTTATCTTCATCTGTGGCATCATTTTCTAATGGCTTAGGATCAGGGGTGTCAAGAATATAGGAGAGTTTTTCTTGACTGAGTATAATTTTAAGATTTCTCAATCAGTCAACATAATTTTGACCAGTCAATTTATTTGAATCCAAAATTGAATGTAATGAAAGTGAAGAAGCCATTTAATCTACATAATAAAGAACAATACATAAGCAAACAATTCATGATGACAAATATAATTAAATTAGGACTTTAATTTAATTATGTCTCCTACTAAAAATCATAACCCTCTTATTGATTTTCTTAGTGAGAATAAGATCCTAATTCCTTATAAAAAGTCTTGTGGTTGCACAACAAACTTGTTAAAAGTTCAAAGGTAGAAAACTCTTTCCAATTGCATTTTATGCAACTCTTAAAAAACTTTTGCCTCTAAAACATTAATAGCCTCGTGTTAACACAACAAACTTTAATGTTTTAGTTTAAGTAGAACCCTTCATTTTTATACAGTCAAAAATGAAATATAACTACTTTTGTGGTTACACAACAAAGTAGTATATTCAAAATGCTGTAAGCATCTCAACGCACTAGATTAATATTACATCTTTCTCCATGATAGTTCTTGTGGTTACACAATAGAACTAATATGGTTTTGGACATAATAAAAAACTAGTATGAAGGAAGGCCTTAAGGTAGTGAATATAATATTAAGCATTTCAATCTGGAATTAAATTAATCGAATCAACCAGGTAAATGGAAGAGAAATGGGAGTGCTCCCATTGCTTTCCTTAGACACCAATAAATTGGGCAATCAGACAATGGAATCAATTAAAAAACCATGTTCTCTTTACCAATCAAGAACCACTTTTTCTAGACATCGATTGATCAATTAGACATCCTGACTGATTAAGCTAAAGATTAATTACACTACAACTTAATATAATTTTTATAGAGGGATTTAAACGGTCTCAATGCACATATTGATTCGAAACAAACTAAATGCATAATAGCATTAATTATGTTAAAAATTATATATGTCAATTAATATGTATAATTATTCTAGGACAACCATCATTATATAGTGAATACTTTCCACTATATTAGGGCAACCTTTACAGAATAATATATACAACATAATCTCATTATGATAAGAAAAAGAATATGATCTCATCATATAAATTAAAACATGCTAAAAATATTATATCATATTTTTCATTTATGCTATTATACTATAAGCAAAGTATTATATGATTTAATCTAATAAGGCTCGCTCTGATACCACTATTGGATTTGGTGTATAGGGTGGAAGCACGGATTTCAAAGCAAAAATATGAAATCAAATAAACCAAACCCAAATCCAAGGACTACCTTATTAGCAATTAAATGATATAACATGTATTTGTAATATAAAAGAAAGTATTAGAACATACCTCTTATCGCTAAACCCTAAATTGACCCTGATCGTCGGTAGCAGTCCGTCAGGGTTTCCACCAGGTGCTCACATGTTCATCCTCCAATGTTCATCCACACAGAGACTTGATCAAGATATCAGCACCTTTGATTTATTAAAGTTCTAATAATAAGAACTTTAATTAAAAGGACTAGACCTTTCTTTAGCCTTTATGTCACCTTCCTTGCCTCTCCTTATCTATCTTTCTTTTTCTTTTGTCTTCTTAATTTTCCTTCCTAATCTCTTAGTCTTAAGATGACTTCTTGTCCTTATAATGACAAGGTCTAGGTAAGAGAAAGAAAAAAAGAAAATTGGACAAAAAAAAACTCTTGTAAGAAAGAAAAGATAATGTTCACACACTCCGAACTCTTGGTGTGCAGCCCTATTTATAATGTATGTAAGGGTGCCATCTAAAAACTCATGCCCTTTCCTCATCAAATTCTCATGCCCCATCAACAAATATCATGCCTCATTACTAAAAATGAGATATAGACTTAGTCCAAGAGGTGCCTTAAAGCAGGACTCTTGGATTAATTCTATGTAAGTTTTTACGAAGAGTCGCAATGCTTCATCTTTGGCGCCACCCTTTTCATCCATTAGATCATGAAACAAAACCATCCAATGGCTGTAAAAAGGGATGCCCATTCATCAAGAAGGCATGGAGATAATCTTTGAATAGTCAAAGTCCCAAGAGACTTTGACTTAGTCCAAGAGACGTCAAGGAGGAGTAGGCGGCATGGACTCTTGGGCGGCAAGGGGGCTTGGGCGACAAAACATATTGGGCAAAAATTTTAGAAGGAAAAAAGAAGTATTTCATCTATAGAAGGACTCTTCTATGCCCCATATTAGATGTCCATGTCAATTAAAAATATTTACGTGACATAACATATGGGAAAAGTCAAAGTAGGTAGGCACCATCTTATTCCATGCGCCAAAGAGTCCTTTGCGCATGAAAGACTTCCCATGGGAAAGAGAGAGACTCTCTAGCATATGGGATGTAGGTATGTGGTGCCTAATCTGAAGCTCAATCAATCTAGATTAATCCAACTCAAGACCAAATCTTATTTGGCCCAAATCGGATCTTAATTAGCCCAAATTTGGAAGCCAATTCGAATCCAATTCGAATCCAGATGCTAGGATTTGCTATATATGCTAGCATATTCATCTTGCAAACATGGTGTAATCTAATTATACCCTTAATCAATTCTCTTTGTGTGTGACCCATTGGGTTTCACATCTAACCAGCAGTGAGTTAGGGTGTGATTTGACCTAATCTGGTTAGAACTTAACCAAACCGATTTAGGTCAAAACTAGCCAACCCAATTTGACTTAATTTAGAACACTTTCTAATTTAATGATCAAATTAAAATTTTAATTTGATCAAACCCACAAGACATGATTGACGTCTAGCAACGTATCATGACTATCCAGAAGATGTGAAATTTTGATGGAAATACCAAAAATATCCTTCAGTGAAAAATTACCATGCAACTAGATCCTTCGATCTTCCTGCATCCTGAATATGACTCTGGGTATGGAAATATGTCAACCCCAATATCATATTCATTTCTCTTTCAATCTTATGATAATGATTCATTTAATGAAACATTAGAAATCATTTCTAATTTTCATCATGCTTTGATCAAAGTCTTCTTTCTGAATCATTATTTGTTTGAAGCAGGTAGGATGCTATTTCCTCTTACCAGGAGAGATCGATTCCTTGTTAACCTACTCACAATCTTCATATATATAATCTACCATATCCAGATCATCCCATACATAACTAAGTCATGAATGAGTATGAACCAAAATATGGATTTATATATATAAGATTCTATGGTAGTTTCAGGTCAAAGGATTACATGCACAAATTCCACTATGAGAACCATCTATTGACATGTAGATAAGACTCCATTAGATATTCTTAATTTGGATCAATTCAGTGAACTCATTCTCTAATGAGCACCCACATTCTTGTATTAGTGTCATACACAAGTTATTGTGAGATCAATCATCCTTTTAATCGAGCATACAGAGAATGTGCTAGTCTTACCGAAAAACATTGATCCCTAACTCAATGTCCCATCGACTAGGAATATTTAAATTAGGGTTTTAAGATTTTAGGTCTCACTATTATGATCTCATCATAATCCTAAAATCATAGCCCTAATTTATAGAGTTCATCATAATCTTAAATAATAAGACACTGCATATGATGTAATAAAATGCCTTTATTTATTAAAAGATATCATTACATGAGTTTGGAAGATAAAGAACATCCCAAAAAATAAATTAGCTTGAGGGCATATTCCTTTCGTTGATAACGCGCTGTGCGACTTTATTCACCAAACAACTCTTATAGGTGAGACAACATTTGACATGTAGTTCTAATGTCTTCATGTTGGGACTGCAACTTATCTGACATTGAGCCTAACGTGTAGCACCTAACCTTGTTATCATCATCAAACCACTTCTCATGAGATGCTCTTTAATTAGCAGTTGGACGAGCTAGAAGAGTGGAAAGTTCCTGATCCAACACATAGGATAGCTTTTTGAAACTCAAAATATTTTTCAAGTTTCAGAGCCAATCCTTGTAATTGGGTCCGGTCAGTCTATGGGTATTTAAGATTCGGGCTAGAAGGTTTGACGTAGATATTTTCTTGCAGAGAGTCAAAACTTTTAGTTAGACTTGTAATTTGATCTACTTAATCAATTTGTTTAGAAATTTTATTTTTAAATAAACTTAGGCTTCCATTATTTTTTTAGATCCCTATACTTTTTTAGCAGAGATGCGATAGTCTTCATCATTATTGACTTTTAGTGGATGATGCAGTTGCACCGACAGGCTCACCACCTCATCTAACAGTTATTAGTAATGAATCAATCAATGAGTGGACAGCTCTTGTCCAATATTTCTCTAAACATGGTGCATCCAAACTTGATCTCTAATTCATAAAGCTCACCATGCCTAGAAAATTGCTCCACTCCTTAGTTAAGTCAGATCCATCGTTTGCACGAGCTGGATTCCTAATTGGGACCCTCACCATATCTAAAATTTTGAGTCCAACCGATCCTCCAATCTGTAGCATCCTATACCTAATAGATGTGGTTGCATTTTCTCGATGTAACTGAACCACTATATTTAGCTGAGAACAATCAACTCCGAAAAGAGCCCGCATATCTACAATGATGGAAGACCAATGACTTAATATTTTCTTAAGAAAATTTGATTTAGATCTCTTAGACTTAGTCATAACGATCATAACTAATCTAGTGGCATGGGTTAAATTGAATCATTAGCCACCTCAAAATAGAACTGGATCGACCCAATCGGTTAGGTTAGTGAGATTGGGGTGAGGGATATGCCATTATCTCATCGTGAATGCATTCAGATCGAGTAGCTCTCAATTAATGACCATTGATTTTATCTGCCAAACTTATCTTAGATACCGACTTGTCTAACTAGAACTCATCGGATTAGCCTACAATCCAGGCTCGAATCATGGAGCTAAATTAGGTCTTAAAGTGGTTAACCACATGAATGTATTGGTCAAATCTAAGCACTTCTGATCGCACCTAACCAACTCTTAATTTAGTTTGATCAACCGCTTGACCTAATTGAGCTACCCATGTCCAAACCCATTTTTTATGAAGGTATCTTAGATCTAAAAATTCATAATTTTTGACTTAATTGATTTTATAAACTTAATTCTTAATTAAGTACATGGGTTCATAAAATAAAATATGCATCAAAGATCCTAGGATTTTAGGATCTATGGTTTTGTAGAAAAGTAAGTTTTGATTTCTGATTAAGGGCAAACGCACAGCACCCGTACACACCATAAGATTATCCCATCGAATGGGAGGAGAGGATCTTTAAACCCTTCTTACTCTTATGACTAGATGGCCAAGGAGTATGTCTTAATCAAAAATATGAACAATACTACAAAATAATTAGATCTAATACATATAACTCTTACATGATCTATGATTTAATCTATACATGCATTGCATACATCTCATGTATATTTTTTAAACATACAAAATTATGTTTCAGATCTAATTACATTTGACATAATATCTAAAAATTAAAATTTAGATGATCACATCATAAAAATTTTAGATCTAGACTATACATGGCATAGAACTATAAAACAAGTCTACACATGCATCACATATATCGTACATATGAAAATTTTAAATGCATCTACTGATTTTAGATCTGATTACATCTCATGTAACATCTAAAATCTAAATCAATAGATCATAAAAAAATTTAGATTAAAATAAAATAGATCTAAAGAATGCAAATGCAGCTCTGATACCATTTGAAAGAACTTCTAGTTCCTATAATAGGATCGATCTGATTTGATCAGATCTAAAGCAAAATTTTTAAAATTTTTTTTAAAGATCCAATCAAATCTGAGAGTTCTCAAATCTAATTAAATTTATTTAAATTTATAAAATTAAAATTAAATTAAAATAGCAACATCTAATGTTATCTTATTGGATAAATCGTTTACCCTGTCGATGATCTGATGAAGCTTAAGGTTTCAATGCTAGCCATGCAAGCACCTCGCCTCTATCAGAGTCCACTCAAGTCAGATCTGAATGTCTTCTCCTTTTGAATTTGATCTTAGAAAATCAAATCTGATTTCTATCTATGGTGACTTTGAATTGAACTTCGATGGTAGCACATTTGTCTCTTGATTAGCAACTGAATGTGCAGCCTTTGTAGTATTGGAGACTCAACTTTTGATCTCTAATTTTACCCAACTTCTTGGGCATGGGAAGAGGGAGAGGAGAAGTAGAGAAGGTGTGGAGATAGATGGAGAGCTAGGGTTTTGGTGTGGAACAATTGTAATGCAAAACCTTAGGATGTAGGACCCTTTTTATAGACACTATGCAACCTTGGAGTCCAAGAGCCTTAAGCAACCTACTTTGCTTAAAGCAGAAGGACTCCCTAAGCCCCTCCATGCCATCTTCAGATTTTCTTCACATTTTGTTGCATAAAATATGATTAGAAGTGGCTCCATTCATATGGATAATAATTGGTTAGGCGTAAAGATCAAATCTCTAAAGTTTGAGCAATTCAAAATGCCTCCATTCTTATCCACTAAGGGCGCACGCCAAGGAGGGGCGTGCAGCCTTAGATAAAGTCTAGGGGGCACACACCTCCTCCCTCAATTCCTATAATGATCGGGTTAAAATGGTCTTGTCCAAATTTTATCTCATAATTTTAGGACAAGCCCTGATCTTATCAAGACAAGCCCTGATCTTATTAGGACAAGTCATGTTTTGACTAGGACTAGCCCTATTCTGACTAGGACAAGCTCTAGTTAGACCAAGATAATGAAAGAAAATCATGATTTCTCAGACTAGGTTCGTTCAGATCTGATCGGATCAAGAGATATATTTCAAAAATTTTTCTCTTTAATCTAAATCAGATCTAGGATGTTTTAGATCTGATTCTTATTATTCTAATAATAAAAATAAAAACTAGATAAATTAAATCAAATTTAATTTACCTTAATGTAGGGTAATCCTATTACCCATTGATGATCCTGTAAGCAGCAAAAGGTTATGGATCTAGCCACGCAAGTGCTTGGCCGCTATCGATATCCACTCGGGCTGGATCTGGAGATCCTCTTCTTCTCTATCACATCTTTAAAAATCATATCTGAATCTGATTTGAAGGATCTTCAAAACACCTTTTGAAGATCAGTAGTTGTCCTTTGCAGCAGTGCAACCTTCTAACTTTCTATCGTCTTTCTCTCATCTGGATTGCACCAACTAAGATCCCAAACTACTTTGGGCATGGAGAGGAGAGGGAGAAGATGGGCTTGGCATGGAGGAGGGATAGACAAACAGCCTTAGGGCATAGAGAATTCAATTTTCAAGTGTTTTTGAGTTGGACGTAGGGTCTTATTTATAGACTATGCATGATCCAACTCCTCTTCTTCCCAACCAATCACAATCCTTTGTGAAATCAGATCTAAATCTGATTGGTGGAAATAGAGTCCCTTGGATTCCTTTTAGATGGTGCTTAAGACCAGTCAAAGTTGGTTCTTAGGAGGAGTCTAATCGAAATCCAAAAAGGAGATGGAGTCCCTATCCAATAGGGACTCCTGGGTGCCTCCAGGTGGCGTGCGCCCTCCTCCTTGCCAGCTTCTGATAGGGGGATAAGCCCCACCAGCTCTCCGATGGGTGCGTGACACATGGACAGAAGTCAAAGTGTCAATGGTCAACATTTGACCAATCAAAGGGTCAACTTTTAACCAATGTCAAAGGATGAGAAATGGCAGATGACCAAAAATGGCAGGTATTGTCTTACAAAATAAGACAACCCTTTTCTGACCTGGATAGGCTCTAGTCAGATCAAGTGAAGGCCTCTGATTGAACACAAACTCCTTTGGCTCAGTCAGGACAACTATTTATGATAGTAAAAGAAGAATGTTTAGGTTCAATCGAGTGCTAGCACGATTTTCTTGAACCTAATTGAATCTCATTCAGATCAATTGATCTGAATCAGTTCAATTGATGATCACCATATTCAAACCCTTGTTTGTATGACCCAGTTAGGTTCAGTTCTGTATTGTAATAGGATATGTCATGATCTCTATCATCAACATCATCGAAACTTCTTTCGATGGATCAGAACTTTTCTGATTCGAACAGCTAGAATAATCGATCATCTAAATCATTCTAATTGCTCCCAAAATCCACCAGTGACACCTAGCAGTATATGGTGGCAATCCATCAGAGCTGAATGCGAACCTCTTGATGTAGCTACCTGTGTGATTAAGTTCTTCTATCTTGAGCCCCGATCAGATTAGGATTAAGGTGAACTCGTCAAACCCTAGTTTCTATCATATGATGTAATCATTCGATTCAAATCCGATGTGAAAACCTAAATAGAAACTTTTTCTATTATTTCACTCTACCATGGCCATGGGCTTTTGGACTTGATTCTTATGATCATCATAGGGCTGCTCCTTTACGACCGAGGTAGATAGATTCCATCTTGATACAATCCAATTCCTATAATGAACATGCTATAGCCAACATATATCTCAAGGTTCTGAATGGCTAGGAGATCGAGTTATAGTATAGTCAAATTATAACACCCTCAAGGTGAACTACTGATGCATCTCAAGTCAAAGAACCAAACACATCACTACAGCATTGAGTCAGTCATTAACGAGAAGGTAGACTTCCTAATGACTACTCGAGGTGGTCACGCTCAGTACCCTCATTCTCTAGTGAGTACCTGTACTCTCGCTCTGGTGTCTCCACATCATAGACTCAAGACTCATCTTCTAAAGAGAAGCGATTGTACACCAACCTTCCGGATTAATCACCATCCTCATGATAATCCTATGGTCAGGAGCATTTTATGAGTTAATAATGATTATTCATGTCTTAAATTTTCAACTCTTGAAAATATGAATTATCATTACCATTAACTCAAAGGATGTATTATAGACACTAAATACACATATGTGATAGAAAATAATCTATTTTATTGATTATAGTCAAAATTATAATTTTGCCCCTAGAAGTGTATTATAAGTGTCAGTCAATTTTGGCTTCTAGGGCACATATATCTAAAAGATAAAATCATACAGAGTTTTTAGATGAACCAAATTCATTTTGACATAGTCGAGATGAATCAAAAAAATGACATAAGAAGAAAGTCAGGTTCAATCGTGTGCTAGCACGATTTTTTTGAACCTGATTGGATCTAATCCAAATCAATCGAAATGGATTAGCCTAATTGATGACATTTAGACCCAAACTCTTATTTGTGTGATTTAGATTCAATTTTGTATGGCAATAGAATATGTCATGATCTCCATCATCGACGTCATTAAAACACCTTTCGATGGACTAGAACTCTTCTGATTCATCTAATTAGAATCATTGATCATCAAGATAATTCTAATTGATCCAAAAATCCACCAACGACATCAGTAATTTATGGTGGCATCCTATCAGAACTAAATACGAACCTCTTGATGCAGCTACTAGTATGATTGGATTCTTCTATCATGAGTCCTAATAGTATCAAGTGAAGGAACCAGATCTAGGATTTTAGGGCTATATCTTGAAACTTTTTCAAGATCAGGCAGCAAAAGACTAAAATAAATCAATATTTATTTATAAAACTAGAGAATACTCTAGATCTAAGATCCTATTACATGATTATGGTATGATATTAAATCAAAATTAAAAAAAAAGAAAAGAACATGTGTTGATCATGTCAACGTAGATCTACACTAGATCAAAATCATATAAGTAATAAGAGATCAGATCTTTTTTACTTGTGTAAGTTGGATGTTCTAACTTGCTAATATGGGCTAAAGGATGGAGATCTAAGCCGCACATATATCCAGCCTCTAGGAGATGTCCACACGAGCCCACAAACTCTGATCAAAAATCCGATGTAGGAAATTAGCATAATATGCTAGTACTGTGCTGATCCTTCTTCGATGATCGATCTAGTGCTTCTCTCTTCTCAAAATTAGACTCTCTAAGAATTAGAAGGAAGAGAAGAGATTTTAGATCTGAGATACTCTCAAAAATAAATCTAAAAAGAAGAAAAAGGATGTACGAAAGAAACCCTAGAAGAAGACCCTCTTCTTCTTCTTTCTTTTCTCACCTAGACACCTAGATTGGTGTCTATGAAACCCCAATGCCCAAGAACCCTTTCCCTCTAATTTTCACATACCCAAATTCTCTCTCGAAGATCTATGTTTCATAAAAAAGTTTAAGTAAAAGTTTATTTAAATAATAAATTATGAAAGAGTCTTGTCTAGGTCAAATTCCTAGTCAAGGCAGGTCAATATAAGGCAAATTATTGGGGCGCCCAAGTGTTGGGTGCCCCCTCCTCATCCCATGCCATGGACCACCTATGATTAGTTTATAAATTGCCTTATTTTATCAAAAAACAAAGAAAAAAATTAGGTGTGGGTGGCACAAGGGAAGGAATCCAAGTTTGTTGGGCTTGTATCATATAGAATCCAAACAAACCACAACAACTTACCATCTTAAGCCAATGTCCATAACTTATTCCAAATAAGAGAGAGAGAGAGAGAGAGAGAGAGAGGAAGAGGGGAAATGTGTAAAAGACTAGGAAGAGTTGATTCAAAGCCAAAAATAAAGGGAGAATGGCATGGGGTGAAGGTGGGTTCAAGGTGGCACAAGATATAGAATCCTAGTCATACTAGGATTCTTATTTTGGCTTGGTCAAACATGGTTTCTCAAATCAAGTCAAACAAAAATAAATTCAACCCAATTGAATTAGGTCCTAAAATAATTAAGGACTTATTTAAATTAAATTAAATTAAATTTTAATTTAACTTTTTAATCAAATTAAAAAATTGGGTTGATCCAAGTTCTAGTTGAACTAGGATTAGTTCTTCCTTACAGTTGGCTTATCCAATAAACCAATTGATCTTGATCCAATCAAGTCCAAACTAAATCTAATTAAATCATATTTAATTAGACTTAATCTCATCCTTTTGGCTTAATCAAACTAAGGTAATTAGCAATAAAATTGCTAATCGATCCTCCTGCAACACTTGTACTAGGTTAAACATCAATCGTATTGATCGTTTAACCCTAGAATGATTCTTAATCATTGATCAACCATCTGATCAGATCATGAACTCTAATGTGTGTGACCTTATAGGTTCGAACCTAAGCTAGTAGCATAGGAATAAATTTCTATACCAATCACAGTGATCATCTAGAAATGGTATCCAACGGCCAGATAAGTCGAATGTGTAGAACAACATTCTTAGAACCCATGTGGATATAGTTTCCATATAATTCATACCCTTGACCAAAATGCTCGTAGGACACCTCAAAGTTCAACTGTTAACTCTGATTAGGTTGTTCATATTGTATTTCAAAATATCAAATTCATCTGATGGATTATTCTGGCCAAGGTTTTACTATATTGAAATATAGTGATACATTGTTCTCCAACTATTGGAATGGTGAATCCCATCTTGATCACACACCGACTTCATAAGTACTTGACTATGCCCAGAAGCCTTTCGTTACTAAATTAAAAATTTAGTTAGTCCAGTACCAAAGCATGATGAGTTGCTTGTAAGTCACTAAGGTGATCTCAGGTTTAATGGACATTTATACCTATATTTCATTAGATACATTCTCGATAGCAGAATGCTTTGGAGTTGGTCATATTCAATGATGATGTATCCTTACATCTCACCTGTATGCCATACCAGTGTCTCCATATTTATTGGTTAAGAGGATAACCAACCTATATTGCATACAGTGACCTTTGCTTGATAGATGCTGTTATCCTAATTAACAGCCTATCATTTGGTCGTGAACTGTTTTAAGGACTAAATGATAAATTCTCTCTTTATCGAAGCTAAATAGTCCTAAGGACTTCATCACAATAATGGAGTTCATTAGAAGATGAATACTTTATGATGACAAAAATACCAAAAGTATATTTTATTAATTAATTAATTAATTATAAATATAATGTAGCATAACCATCAATAGGCTAATGATTGGCTTTGGGACACATTTTCCAATAACTCCCACTTGTTCTAATTCCACTCAGCATAGTATCTAATACCTATCTTCGACTTATAGTTGTCAAACTTTTTTATTGCCAGAACTTTAGTGAAGGGGTCGACCAGGATTTTCTTTCCATCGATCTTCTGAAGGTCGACGTCACCTCGATCCATGATCTCCCAGACTAGATGGAAGCAGTGCAAAATGCGCTTCGTCTGCTGGTATGCCTTTGGTTTCTTTGCCTCTGCTATGGCATCAGTGCTATCATAGTAGAGTAGGACTGGACCATCTAGGGAGGGTGCTACTCCGATCTCGATGATAAACTTCCTCAGCCATGCAGCTTCCTTCACGATATCGGATGCTGAAATATACTCTTCTTTGCAAACAGAGTCACCATAGTATGCTACTTAGAACTCTTCCAGCAGATGGCTCCACCATTTAGAGTATAGATATATTCCGATATGCTTCTATTGTCATCATGGTCAGATTGAAAGCTAGAACCTATAAACCCCATAAGTTTTAGATCTGATTTACCATAAACCAACCATTGGTCCTTAGTATTTCTTAAATACTTAAGGATGGCTTTAATCACTTTTCAGTGGTTTTCTCTAGGGTCAAACTAGTATCTACTCACTACTCCTAGTGAGTATGCTACATCTGGTCTCGTACATGTCATGATGTACATGATAGATCACACTATCGAGGTATATAGAACTCTACTCATATGCTCTCTCTCTCCTCAAGAGTTGTCGGACAATCCTTCTTAGAGAGAAAAATTTCATGGTCTATTGGGAGATAGCCCTTTTTGAAATTTTTCATGCTAAACCTTTTTAGCAGAGTATCTATGTACGTGGACTAGGATAACCTAAGCATCCTTTTAGATCTATCCCTATAGATCTTTATCCCTATGATGTATGATGCTCCATCCAAGTTCTTCATGAAAAATTGTGATGACAATCAGACTTTTATTTTCTGCAGTTCAGGGATGTCATTCTCGATTAAGAGAATATCATTCACATATAAGACAAAAAATACTACTACTGAACCATTTGCCCATTTATAAATGTAAGGCTCTTCTCCATTCTTAATAAAGCCAGACATTTTGATGACCTTATCAAAATGCATGTTCCAACTCTGAGATGCCTGTTTCAATTCATAAATGGATCTCTGAAGCTTGCACATCTTGGACTTATCTATGGATGTGAAGCCTTTAGGTTGTACCATATACATCTCTTTGATCAGCTCTTCATTTAGAAAAGCTATCTTCACATCCATCTACCAGATCTCATAATCCAAATGGACAGCTATCACCAGCATTATCCAAATGGATTTGAACATTACCATAGGAGAGAATGTCTCATCATAGTCAATATCATAACGTTGATAATACCCCTTGTAACCAGATTGACTTTATAGATCTCCACCTTTCCATCTACGCCCCTTTTTCTTTTGAAGATCCACTTACACCCAATGGGTTTAATCCCTTCAGATGGGTCAATCAATGTCCACACATCATTGACCTTTATGGACTCCTTTTCGGATATCATAGCCTCAAGCCATTTCTCAGAATTGGGTCTCCGCATAGCATCCATATAGGTGATTGGATTCTCATCATTCTAAACGAGTTCGATGGAATCACCGTCCTAGACCAAGAAATCATAGTATCTGTCTAGGTAACGTGATACTCTACTGGATCATCTTAATGGTGCAGGTATACTAGGCTCCAGATCTGATCTAATCAAATTTGACTCAGGTTCAGCTATAGGTGTTGGTTTTTCTATCTATTAAACTTCATCAAGTTCTATCTTAGAGGCAAGAGTTCTTTGATAAAGAAACTTTTTTTCCAAAAAGTTTGCCTTAAGGCTAATGAACACTTTTTATTCATCAGCATGGTAGAAATAGTATCCTTTGGTCTCTTTTGGGTACCTTATAAATGTGCACTTGTCAGACCTAGGTCCAAGTTTATCTATAACTAACCATTCGATATAAGTCAGGCACCCCAAAATCCTATGATGTGAAAGTGCTGGCTTATGCCCTATCTATATCTCATATGGAGTCTTAACTATAGACTTACTTGGTATCCTATTTAACAGATAACAAGCCAATTCGAGTGCATATTTTTAAAAGGATATCGACAAGTTGGCAAAACCCATCATGAATCGAACCATGTCTAATAGAGTCCGATTTTTCCTTTCAGACACACCATTATGATGTGGTGTTCCTAGAGGAGTCCATTAGGAGATAGTCTCATTCTCTCCTAGATATATGAGAAACTCATCAAAAAGGTATTTTTCTCCTCGATCAAATTGAAGAATTTTAATACACTTCTTAGTTTGTTTTTCTACTTCACTTCGGATTGTTTGAACATTTCAAATGAATTCAACTTGTGTTTCATCAGATAGACATGTCCATATCTGGATAGATCATCTGTGAAAGTGATGAAGTAGAAATATACATCTCTAGTACTTGTGCTAATTGGTCTACATACATCAGTATGTACTAGACCTAAGAGCTCAGTGGCTCTCTTACCTTTTTCAATAAAAGATGACTTGGTCATTTTACCAAGAAGATAGGACTCATAGGTTGGAAGTGATTCACAATCACTAACTTCGAGAATTTCCTCATTAGTTAATCTATTTATCCTATTCTTGTTCATATGATCTAGTCTATAGTGCCATAAGTAGATATCTGATACACTATCTAATCCAGGATGCTTACAAGTTGAATAGACTATGTTAACAGGTCGTAATAGCATATACACCATTATTCAAATATCCACAGAAAATAGTAACCCCATTCATAATGATATTACAAACTTATTTCTTTATTGAAATTTCATAATCACTTTTGGCCAAAAGATCTATAGAAATAACATTTAAAAAGAAACTAGGATAAAAATGACAATCACTAAGAACAATGGTATGGGACTCAAATATAAGTTTTAGGATTTCTAAAGCTAGAACTGAAACTGGTCTTCCATCTCCAATGTTCAAAAATCTTTCATCTTGCTTGAATCTTCTACTGACCTGTAACCCCTACAATAAATTATAAATATGGTAAGGGCTACCAGTATCCAATACCTAGTCAGTAATATCATAAATAAAAAAATTACAAGGAGTTATCATATAAATACCTTGTCCAGCAATAGCTTGCTTCTTTCTTTGCTTGTTTGGATCCAGGGAGATAATGTACTAAGGACAGTTCCTCTTCTAGTATCCCTGCTTACAAAAGAAGCATTTAGCTTAACTCTTATCGAGCTTGATCTTCCTAGACTAGCCCTGCATAGATGTCCCAGTCTGAACTTGCACCTTCTTTGCTTTCTTCTTCTTGTTCTTCTTTTCTTTTCTAAAGAATTGAAAATGAGAAGACGAACCTTCGACTAAGTTCACCAACTCCTTATGGAGTTGGTGATCCTTCCCAAATTTCTGAACCAACCCCAGTAACCCATGGTAGTCTAATTCAAGTTTTGTCATTCTGAAATGAGTGAGGAATGAGAGAAAAAGCTTGGACAGCGAGTTCAGTATTACATCCATCCCAAACTGTTTATGCATGAAAAAGCCGAGCTTGCTCAATCGCTCATTTAGCTCGATCATGTACAGTACATGATCAGCGATAGAAGCTCCATCCCGCATCCTAGCGTTGAAGATAGCACAACTAGTCTTGTGCCTCTCCACATCATCAAGTGTGCCAAAGGAATCCTCTAACACTGGAAGCATGTCCTTTGGCTGAGCCATCTCAAATCTACATCTGAACTCCTCACTCATGGCAGCAAGCATAATACAGTGCACCATGGTTTGGTCACTAAGCCACTTTTAATAAGTGTCTCTGACTGTCCCACGTACATTGGGAGCAAGCTCCTCACGTGCAGGATCCATCAGCACATAGAGAATCCATTCATTCTTTAGGACTATCTTCAACTTTTGGTACCAGCTACCGAAGTTGGGTCTCACCAACTTATCATTGTCCAATAATGATCGAAACGATAGAAAAGTGACCATATTTGCACCAAGAAAATCCATAACCTAATTAGTAAGTGATTCATTAAACCTAAAAATTTAGACTTTAATCAAAAGATTCTTCCAATATTTTATTCAAATTGGTAGCCTCTACCTCTAATTCAAGAAATTATCCTAATTTCTTAGTGGGTACTAAAATCCACATAGACTACACACAAGCCCAACTTTGGTTGGCCAACCCATGTACATCTAAGGAGAGGTTCATAATCAATTATTTCTCCAAATAATTTCTAGTAATTAAATTTTTTTCAATTCCTAATCAGTACGTTTTGGTGTCCACTGAAAAAATCTGGTTAGGTCCAATCATTAATATGACCATACTTGGTCCATCTAACCAATGAATGATTAGCCCAACATTGGTTGGCTAACCTAACCACCATTTAGAAAGATATAGCCAAAAAATTATATAATGAATGATAATTCCATCAGCCGATAAGCACCAGGCCTTTGGGCCTCTAATTATTATCCAATTGATGGACCCATTATCATCCATTTAATGGGAGGCTATGATCTAATTATCAACATAACTATTTCATTTTAAGGATCTAATAATTTTAAAAAAAATTAATTTAAGAAAGAGAGAAGGTCAGATGAATCAGCTTATTATGATCCTACCACTGGTTTCACCAAGTTAGCTTAAGGGAGTCTATTTATAGGCTTGTCTAGGAGCACCTAAATTAGTCACACTGATTTACCTAACTGACATGGGTCAGCTCAAATAGTCAAGTGATCTAATCAAAACATAATCTCATCAAGAGATCAGGTAAGTTCGATCAGTGGGAGGGTCTGAAGGAACCAGATCTAGGGTTTCATAGGTAGATCTTGAAACTTTTCCAAGATCTTGTAGCAAAAGACTTAAATAAATCTAAAATTTATTTGAATAACTATGTAAATATCTAGATCTCAAATCTAGTACATGATCAAGGCATGATATTAAATTAAAAATTAATATTAAATTAAAAAAAAGGATTGATCAAATCAACCAGATCTACACTACATCAAACACAGGTGTTGGAGATAAACCCCGCTCCCATCAAAGTCCAGTCTGATGTTTAGTCTAATATAACTGGTAATCATAGAACAGCTTCGATCGAGAATTCTTTCTCTTCGGACTCTTCCAGCAGTCGAACTCCTTCCAAACTTCTCTAGCGATCGAACTCCTTTCGGACCTCTCCAGCGACAGAAGGAGCAGTCGAACTCCTTTTGGACCTCTCCAGTGGTCGAACTCTTTTCGAACTTCTCCAGCAGTTGAACTCCTTTCGAACCCCTCCAGCAGCCAAACATTTTTCGGACTCCTCTAGTGGTCGAACTCCTTCCAGACTTTTTCAGTGGTCGAACTTTTTTCGGGCCACTCCAACAGTCAAACTCCTTTCGGACTCATCCAGGAAGGTCTCTACATGAGTCCGATCTCGTACACGGCATGAACCGACCCACACCCGAACTACCTTAGAGGAGTTCGAACTTCTCTAGAATTGATACGGCTCAAATGTCATCACCAACCAATGCCCATCCCTCCAAACTTTCATTATCGAATCTCAAATGGACTGGCACCTCACGACAACAAACATATCTTTCATAACAAACTCCACGTGGCTCCAAGCGGCCCACTATCCGATAGTTATGGTTGTCACTATCAGTTTATTATAGACTCTATTTACAAAAGAAACCCTCCAGATATATTTTTTCTAAACTCTCTTCTCCCTCTCGAAAACTCTGCAACTTTCTTGACTGAGCACTCCATTTTTGTTGGTCGAAAATGCTGACATGATCATCGGAGGGTCTTGCTGGAGCCACCATCCTGGGCTCTGGATGAAACTTATTTTGCATGTCACTGGTGGTGACCTCATCTTCTCTGACGGTAATTAGATTTCGCACCAACAGGATTGGCGCTAGAAGGAGGGCCCTCTATTCCTGAGGATCCCTTATTCTTAAAGAAGTCCTCAGCAATGATCTCTCTTCTTCCTCTCTAAAGTTCTTTCCAAAAAAATTACCTTCTAGAAAAGCTTCGATCCGATGATCAATGGCCTCTGTAGCCAGATCCCGTCCAGATCTATCTGCTCCTACTTCAGCTTCGGCAACTCAAGCTCCACCTGTAGCCATGGTGGATGCAGAGCAGTTCAACCTGCTGGTCCAGTAGGTTTGCAATCTCATGGAGACAGTGGAGGCCATGCGTTGGTAGGCTCCAGTGCCAATTTGACCGAAGCAGGCTTCTCCAGAGCCCCATGATCCAGTCTGGAAATGGTCGACTTAGGCTAGCAGACCAGTGACCTCCGAAAAGAGGAGAGCTCTTGCTCTAACCATGACTCAACCTCCGGAGGAGTTTTGCCCCCATTTCATCAGAAAACTTTAGAGATCAATGATCGTGAAGATCTCCTGGATCAAAGGCTCTCGAAGATAAGCTGATGAATCGAAGAACTCCATCATGCTCCCTCCTCACATGCTAATGATATTTGCATCGATCTTCCTTTTTCTCAGAAGATTATGTAGGAACCAACCTCGCCAAACTTCAAGCTCCTGCAGTTTGAGAGTTACGATGGGACCACCAATCCAGTCGACCACCTGAAGATCTTCCAGATAATGATGCTACTCCATGGTGCACTAGATGCTATTTTATGCCGAGCTTTCTCGTCCACCCTTAAGGGAGCCGCCAAGAATTGGTACTCGGCACTTAAGTCAGATACCATCTTTTTCTTCGATCAAATGAGCCATCAGTTTGTGGCTAACTTTGTTAGCAGCCGATATCCCCATCGAGGTTCAAATTCTCTGATGAATATCAAGCAAAAGGAGGAAGAATCTATTTGGACTTATGTCACCCGATTTAATGCTACTGCATTGGAGGTCCGGAACCTAGACCAGTCATTACAATGGCCGCACTCAAGGATGGCCTTCAGAAGAATGATTTGTTGTTCTCCTGAGAAAAGAAGTTCCCCAGGGACTTTATTGATATGCTGGCTCGGGTTGAAGGTTATGCCCAAGCTGAAGAGGCCTTTAAGGCCAGGGATAGTAAAACTGCCCAAGAGTGGCAGGCGTGTGAACCAAATGTGCCCATGGTTGGAGAGAAATTGAACAAAGCTTGACCATGCCCCTAGACTCCTTTGGAGCATAAGCGGGCTCGAACCCCTACCCGAGCCCAAAGGCATAGAAGCCTGGATAGAAGGGCACGACGGAGCTCTCCCTTCAAAAAATTCCATAACTACGCCCCTCTCAATGCTCCAAAAACCCAAGTACTGATGGAGATCAGGAAGAAACTATCAAGACCGAAATGGATATGCACTCACCCCGGCAAATGCAATCCTAGCAAGTTCTGCCTCTACCATCATGATCACGATCATGATACAGAAGAGTGCATCTAGCTCCAAGACGTGATTGAGGAGCTCATCAGGTGCGGTAGGCTTGGCCGATTCCTACATCATCAATCAAAAGGATGAGAGGATCGGCCGAGAGCACCCCCGCCGCCAGAACCACTGAGGGGCGAGGAGCAGCAAGAAGATTGGCCCCTGATCGGCATCATTAACACCATCTCTAGGGGACTTCAGCGAGGGGAGGCTAGTAGGTCAGTCGAGCCTGGAAGGAGGCGAAGAACTGAAGAGCCCGTCTTTTTCATCGATGAATATGCTCAAAGAGTCCAATTCCTACACAATGATGCAGTTGTAATCTCTTTGAACATTGTTGATTATGATGTACACCACGTTTTGGTAGATAATGGAAGTTCCACTGATGTTCTATACTATGATGCTTTCTTTAAAATATCCATACCCGATAATTGCCTGGGATCCATGAGCTTCCTGTTGGTCGGCTTCACTGGAGAAGCTATGCTAGTGGAGGGAATGATAACTCTAGCCATGACTGTAGAACAATATCCAAAGCAGGCCAAGACATGGGTTGACTTTTTAGTGGTAAAAGCCTCCTCCGTTTATAATGCAATCCCCGGCCGACCAGATCTAAATGCACTATGAGCCATAGTGTCGATCTATTATCTTAAAATAAAATTTCCAACAAATAATGGAATAGGTGAAATTAGAGGTAATCAAGCATTAGCCTGGCACTGCCACTCCATCGTCTTACAAAATGGCACTTGACTTGACCCCTGCCCAGTTGTCGGGCTTGATGTTCGTGATGACCTTGCCAAAGAATGAGGTGAGCCTATAGAAGATCTTGTGACCATCCCCGTGAATGACGAAAACATGGAGCATATAGTGCAGATTGGCTCCAATATGGAAGATGAAGTTTGGGAGTAGCTCATCACCTTTTTACGGAGGAATGTCGATGTCTTCGCTTGGGTTCTGATGGATATGCCTAAGATTGATGCCGAGTTTATGGAACATCAGTTGGCTGTTGATCCCAAGCATCGACCAGTGAAAGAAAGAGTTTGGGGCCATGCACCAGAATGGTAGAAGGTAATAGCAAAAGAAGTTGACAAGCTTCTCAATGCTAAATTTATTTGAGAAATCAGCTATCTGACTTGAATCTCTAATGTGGTCCTGGTCAAAAAGACCAACGGTACATGGAGGATGTGTATAGACTTTAAAAAGCTGAATAAAGCTTATCCAAAAGACAACTACCCTCTACCTAGGATTGATCAACTGGTAGATGCAACCTGGGGCCACGAGCTCCTCACCTTCATGGATGCCTTTTTCGGCTATAACCAAATACGGATGGTGTCGGAGGACGAGGAGAAAACTGCTTTTGTTACTGACTGTGGTCTTTACTGTTATAGGATTATGCCTTTTGGACTTAAGAATGTAGGGGCAATGGACCAATGCTTGGTCAATAAGATCTTCAAGGAGCAGATCAGCCGCAACATGGAGGTGTATGTGGATGACATGCTCATTAAAAGTTGAGCTTCAATAAACCACATCGCCGACCTTGAAGAGACCTTTAGTGCACTCAAGAAGTACAAGATGAAGCTGAACCTAACCAAGTGAGCTTTTAGTGTGACCTCGGAGAAGTTTCTAGGATTTATGGTATCAAGGCATGGGATTGAAACAAATCCAGAAAAAATCCAAGCTATTCAGGAGATGGCTACTCCAAAAATAATCAAAAAAGTTCAGCATCTAACTAAAAAAGTGGCATCCCTAAATCGCTTCATCTCAAGATTGGCCGAGCGATGCATGCCCTTCTTCCAAGTTCTCAAGCAACCAAAGAACTTCTACTGGATGATGGAGTGCCAACGGGTATTTGAGGAGCTCAAAAATTACCTCGGCTCACCCCCACTGCTGGCTAAGTCTGAATTCAAAGAAGAATTATTCTTGTATCTAGCAGCCTTCCCAGCGGCCTTCGTAGCAGTCTTGATCAAGAAGGAAGTGAAGATGCAGCGACCAGTCTACTACGTAAGCCGGGTCCTGAGGGATGTAGAGACCAAGTACTCTAAGTTAGAAAATTTGACTTACTCTCTTTTAATTGCTACCAGGAGACTCCAACCTTACTTTTAGGGATACACCATAATGGTCCTCATGGATCAACCAATAAAAGCAGTCCTTCATCGAATGGATGCTTTCGAAAGAATCACAAAATGGACAATCGAGCTCACAAAGTTTGACATCAATTATCGACCCCGACCATCGATCAAAGCTTAGATATTGATAGATTTTATAGTAGAATGTACCATTCCAAATGAAGTCGAGCTTAAACAGAATGAGACTGGCATCCTATGGTTGCAACCGAGCCTCTCTGAAGAGTGTTGACCTTTTCGAAGATTTTTGGGCTCTATATATGGATGGTTCATCCAACTCTACTGGAGCAGGTGTGGGGTTGGTTTTAGTCAACCCCGAGGGAGTCATCGCCAAATACATGCTATGCTTCAAATTTTCTACAAGCAATAATGGAGCTGAATATGAAATACTAATCATCGGATTAAAAATAGCAAGAGAGTTAAAAGTAGATTGGCTTCAAGTCTATAGTGATTTTCAATTAGTGGTCGATCAAGTTAGTGGCAATTATAAAGCACGGGAGGAAAGTATGATGAAATACTTTAAGAAGGTAAAGAATTTGACTCCAACCTTCGATAGTTTTGGTATTCGACAGATTCTGAGGATAGAAAATACAAGTGTCGACCTCTTCTCTAAATTGGCCACTTTAGCTCCAGCCGAACTATCCAAAAAACTATTTTTTGAAACTCTAAAATGCCCAAGCTCAGAAGAATCACAGCTTGCTATGCAGATGGAGCTCGAGCTGAGCTGGATTAACTCGTTAGTTGCCTATCTCAAAGAGGAAGTTCTTCCTCATGATCCGAAAGAAGCTCAAAAACTCAGAAATCAAGCCTTATAATACATTTTGTATGAGAACAAGTTGTATAAATGGTCGAATTTGCTACCATTGTTGAGATATCTTCGACCTTCAAGGTCGACTTTGCATTATAAAAAAAGCATGAGAGAATTTGTGGAAGTCGTGTAGGCGCCAGATCCCTATCATAAAGACTACTTCAGCAAGGATACTTTTGGTCGATCTTGTACCACGATTCTATGGAGTATGTCAAGAAATGTTACCGCTGTCAGAGAAATGCAAATATACAAAGACAGTCGACCTCCGAGCTTACTCCACTAAGCACATCTTAGCCATTTACATAGTGGGAAATGGATATACTTGGCCTTTTCCTAATGGCATCTAGACAACGAAAGTTCCTTCTGATTACGATCGACTACTTGACCAAATGGATCGAGACCGAACCACAAGAAAAAATTACTCAGGCCAAGGTACGAGACTTCGTCTGAATGTCAATCATCTATTGGTTTGGTCTGCCCTAAATACTCATAATAGATAATGGGTGATAGTTCATTGGGATGAGGTTCGCTAAGTTCTCTGAAGATCTAAATATATTCCATCGCTTTACGTCGATAGCTCCCCCATAGGCAAATAGAAAAGTTGAAGTTACCAACCAGACCCTATTATAAGGCATCAAGACAAGACTCGAAAGAGCAAGATGGGCCTGGGCAGATGAACTCTATCATGTTCTGTGGGCATACCACACTTTCCTAAGATTGTCGACTAGAGAAATATCATTTGTCTTAGCTTTTGGAATAGAGACAGTCATCTTGATCGAACTTAAGCTTCCATCAGTGCGAGTAGTGGCTTTCAATGAGCAGCATAACCCACAGAACCTCAGAGCCAACCTCAACCTACTAGAAGAAAAAAGAGAGGAAGCCCAAGTTCAGATGATGGCTTGTAGGTGAAGGCTGGTCCGATACTATAACTCCAAAGTCAGAGGTAAAATATTTAGAGTGGGGGACTTAGTGCTTCGACGAGCCACCATCTCTTAGCCTCAAAACTAGGGAAAGCTTGCCTCAAATTTGAAAAGACCATACAAGGTCATGAAAGTCGTCCGACCTGGGACATACTATATGAAGGAACTTGGGGGGACAGACCTACCTCAACCATGGAATTCGAAAAATCTATAAATGTATTACCGATGATTTGATTATTATGAAATCCTCCAACTTTAACACCCAAATCTTTGTTGTATATTGGTGATAAAGGGGGACTACCCTTCGAACTTGATCTCATGATAAATACAGTCCGTTAGGAATAGGAGGTGAACCTCGTCCTAACGTTAGCAAAGTCAAAGGCCTCATTCATTTTAGATGAGATTAGGGGAGAGGCCCAGACAATGGCCCTAATATGCCCCTACAGTCCATTAGAAATAGGAGAAGAATCTCATCCAACATGAGCAAAGTCGAAGGCCTCATTCATTTTAGATGAGATGAGGGGAGAGGCCCTGACAACGGTCCTAATATGCCCCTACAGTCCGTTAGGAATAGGAGGAGAATCTCGTCCTAACATGAGCAAAGTTGAAGGCCTCATTTATTTTAAGATGAGAGTAGGGAAGAGGTCCTAACAATGGTCCTAATGTGCCCCTACAGTCTATTAGAAATAGGAGGAGAACCTTATCCTAACACGAGCAAAGTTGAAGGCCTCATTCATTTTAGACGAGATGAGGGGAGAGGCTCTGACAATGGCCCTAATATTTTCCTACAGTCCATTAGGAACAGAAGGAGAATCTCCTCCTAACATGAGCAAAGTCGAAGACCTCGTCCATTTAAGATGGGATGGGAGGAGAGGCCCTGTCAATGGCCCAAATACGCCCCCACAAGCCACCTTAGGAACAGAAGGAGAACCTCATCCTAATGTGAGGAAAGTCGATGACCTCATCGATCTAAGATAGGATGGAGGGAGAGACCCTACCAATGACCCTAACGCACATCCATAAGCCATGTTAAGAATAGAAGGAAAGCCTCATCCTAACATGAGCAAAAGTCGAAACCTCATGGACCAAAGACATGGAGAAGGAAGAAGCTTGGTGGAGAATTCTTACGCATGTTTTCCCACGACGACCTGACTATGTCAAATGTGAAAGGCGGAACCTTATCCTAGTTTGCAAGAGAGGTCCTAGTTCGATGTCCACAACAAGTCCGACATCCACAACGAGCTCGGCATTCATAATAAGCATTTCATAAGAAAACGACAAAAAGAAAAATAAGGTAAAGAAGGTAAGGCCGCAAATAGGCCTCAGATTAATGCAAAATGAAAATAGCAAAAAATATATTATTTTATTATAAAAATGAGTTCATTACAAGCAAAGCATAGGCCGACAAGACCAATTACACTAAAAGAATGAAAAAAAGAGGGAGAAGAGGTCGAAGCTCTAAGGCGAACCAAATTCTTCGAACTTCGGGCTATTGACTTCGGGCATCACCAAGGCCTGCTTTAGCCTAAGGATCTCCTCCTCAAGCTCCTTCTTCTAGAAGAGACCATCTATATACATTCTATTGGCAAGCTAAAACTTATCCTTGAGCTCTCGCCGCTGTCTCCTTAAAATTTTAGACTCGGCATCTACGTCCTCGACAGCCAGATGTTCACAGGAGTGCTGAAGTTTCGGCAGTTGAACCTTAGCCTGCTCCGCCCAACCACCTCTGAAAGCTCACCAATGATCCTCTTCAAGGAGGAAATGTCCTCTAACTCATCACTCACTCTAGCTTCTCGATTATTGTGTAGTCGCTTTCGAAGATGAGCTACCTCATCTCTGGCAACCTTGAGCTCGCCTTCAAGCCTAGACATCTTCTCCGCCTAGGTCACTCGATAGCTATTATGCTAGTCCTCAATATCTTGCAGCTGCTTCTAAAGCTGAAAAAACTTTATTGATCAGTCTCAATCGTACCGAGCCTTGTCGGTAGACCACGATGAGCTTCCTTCTAGAAGATGGATCTTTTTCCCGACATCCTTCAGGTCAGCTTCAAGAGAGCTGATCCTCACTATCAGGGGCCAGGACTTGTCACTGACATTTCTTTTGAGTTTAGTGACCTCCTTCTTGAAGCTATCCTTTCAAAAACTGAAGCTCACCACTTTCTTCATATGCAAGCCTCAGAGGCGAGTGACCTCTTTGGTTGCCTCAGAAGCATTCTTTCATGAGGCTCGAAGGTCGTCCCCTATCTTCTTCAACTTCTTCCTCAGAAGATGAACTTCCTTCCTTAGGTTCTTTATCAAGGGCTTTATCAGAACCCTCTGAGGCAGTGGATCAGTGTTGGTGGGAGACTGCATTCGAGATACGAAAAGTGCTTAAGAATATGAAAAAAATTTACTTCATTTAATCAAAATTTTTTAGTACAAGACACAAAAAAAAGGTACAACTACTCAAGGATCTCAACCTAGGAGGGCAAAGCTAGATCGCTCTCGACCGTCTCAGGTTATCGAACTAGTTTGGGCACCTCTGCAGTAGGTTCAGATGGGCCAGAAGCGATCTTATCGAAGAAAAGGTTGACTACAATATTAGACGGTCCCGCCTCGATGTTGTCTTCCTCCTCCTCCAGAAAGCTAAGATTGAAATTGGGGAACCTTCGGGCTATCTTGCCTTCGCAAAGCTTGAAATCCTTGATAAACACTTCCTAGCCAAACTCAACGTTCAGGTTCCGCATCTCAAGAGAGGTCTTGAACTCTTCCACAGCCTGGGTCATTGACTCGGAGATCGACTTCACCATTTGGGTCTCCAATTTGGTGACCCTACTTTCGATTTCCTTCCTCCTCTCCTCCTACAGGGCCAGTGCAGCCTTTAGTTCAATCGAGGCAAACTCCTATTTGCGGAGCACATCCTGAAGACTTTTGATGTCCACCAACTTTTTCTCGGCAAGATGCTCGACCTCATCAACCCTCTCTTGAAGATGGCAGACCTCAGCTCAAAAGTCCTCCTGGGCCTTCTATGCCTCTGCATCTTGATGATGCGCCCTCTTGATGTGAGCGAGCATTTGGTGATCCGACCGTAATAAATAATTAGTGTTAAAAGAAAATGAGGGGGGAGAAGGAGAGAAGAATATAAGCACAAAAGATAAGAGAAAGAGTCGAGCAACAAAGTAATCACCTTGGGCTGAAAGAACTCTAGATGAGCTACCGCGAGTCCTGATCAGCCATCTGGTCCACCACCTTGGGCATGGCAAACTTGTCGACAAGATTTTGGACGATCTCCAGGTTGTTGAAGGGATCCTCCCCTCATTTGTTGTCGTCGCCATCCGGTCCGCCTAAGCGAGCCTTATAGGACATCTTTGCAAAAACCTTTTTTCTTTCCTCTCCTATCCCTTTTATGACAGGGAGCTCTGAAACCCAATCCCTGCTGGGGGGACCTGAGGGCATGGAAGGCACTGAGCCCGTGCTAGCAGTGTCAACCTCGATATTTAGAGCAATCTTGATGTCGACGATGACCTCGGATGCAGCGATAGTGGAGGCAGAGACTTCAGAGCTAGAAACACCGACCTTCGTTCTCTTTGAGTTGTCATCTTGCGCCTTCCCTTTTCTCTTCCTGGTGAAGAGCTCTTTGGTAAGCATCATGGCGGCTTGTGTGTCTATTTTTGTAGTAGAAAAAGAAGAGCGGTTAGTGGCAATACATGCGCGCAAAACCATGTGGATTCAAAAATCAAAAGATGTACTAGCAGGATCACAGGGACTCAAATCTAGGTTGAACAAGGTCTGTTTCTTTAGAAGGTCGGGAAGAAGAGGAGCTCGGTACACCTTGAGTTTATCAGAGAAATCAAGATTGGCTCTGTCTAAGCTAGGAGCTCAGCGAACCGACTCTCTAATATAACCCCATGAAGGAAGACCTAATGACAAGATCGGGCAATGTACGAAAAAGTACGTTTTCTTTCAGTTGTGAACGAAAGGAGGGGCACCTTTCAATAACCCCTTATTGCCGACCTTGGGGAAAGTACCACCAATCCTTCGTGGAAGGATGGCACTTGAAGGTATAGAAATTTCTAGAAAGCAAAATGGTCGGCTGGACTTCAATCAATCAACAGAGGGAGAGGAAACCTATGAGGAACTAAAAGAAGTTTAGTATGATCGATGCAAAGGGGATGTTTAAAAAACAGAAGAGGATGACTACGAATGGGGGCAGCGGGAGTCTAAGCCTGACGCACAAAGCTTCTAAGTACAAACAAAAGTGGCTGATCAGAGGAGAACTGACCTGATCGTCGAAGCTAGGGAGTTCAACGTCATATTCTAGAGGGATTCCATATTGGATTTGGATCAGAAAAAGATCATCCAAGGTAAGGATGGACGGGATGGTGTTTGGACCAAAAGATGAGTGGTACATGTTCCTAGGTTGTACCTCGACCAGGGGTGCACAATCAAAGAAGGTTAGTCTGGACGAGCCCCACGAACCGATGGAGTGGGAGGTTTTGGAAGACATTCGGATCGAGATGAATCCCAAGAAATCCCCCCCCCCCCAAAAAAAAAAAAAATCAGGAAAGCAAGGAGCCAGAAGTGATAAGTACGAATAACCTAAGATAAGGATTAGAAAACCGATCTAAACTATCCAGGGAGGATGAAAGGATGATGGACGCGATGAGAATCAATTGAAAGGATATCCGAAGCTCAGAAAGGCGAGAGAAGGATGAGACCCACAAGACGAAGGCGAACGGGGACCGAAGGAAGAAGAAGACTCGGGTAGGATTGACTTTCGAACAATAGGAGAAGGCCTTAAATAGCCAGAGGTAACCTGAAGTAGTTATGATTGCGGATTGACTTCGGCTGATCAATGTGCACCGCGTGTTCCACTCATCATGACAGAGAAGCGGTGATAGGTGGAGTCTTTGTGGCACCGTACCTATGATAGAGTTTCGGTAGGAGATTCGAAGGGCCATCTTTTCGGACTCATTTCAGACTTAGAAAGTTTTGGTGCTAGCATGGTAAACACCAAAAAATCTCATCTTGACAAGCGTGGAAACTCAAGATCGGACTTTGGCTATCGCCTTTTTCCTTCCTTCCTTCAAATTTCAAACTGAGGAGCAGGGGGACTATTATTGGGGATAAACCCTGCTCCTACCAAAGTCTAATTTGATGCTTAGCCTAATGTAGCTGGTAATCATAAAAGAGCTTCAATCAGGAATTCTTCCTCTCCGGACTCTCCCAGTAGCTGAACTTCTTTCGGACTTCTCAACCAGTCGAACTCCTTCTGGACTTCTCCAGTAGCTGACCTTCTTTTGGACCTCTACAACAGTCGAACTTCTTTTGGACCTCTCCAGTGGCCAAACTTCTTTCGGACTTCTCCAGCGGCCAAACTCCTTTCAGACCTCTCCAGCGGTCAAACTCCTTTCGAATTTCTTCAATAGCTAAACTCCTTTTAGACTCCTTCAGTAGCCGAACTCCTTCCGGATCCCTCCAGTAGCCGAACTCCTTCCGGACTTCTCCAATGATCGAACTCCTTTCGAACCCCTCCAGCAGCCGAACTTCTTTCAGACTCATCCAGGAAGGTCTCTACATGAGTTTGATCTCATACATGGCATGAACCGACCCATACCCAAACTACCATAGAGTAGTCCAAATTCCTCTAGAATTGATACAGTTCAAAGGTCATCACCAACCGACGCCCACCCCTCTGAACTTTGACTATCAAATCTCAAACGGACTAGCACCTCACGACAACAAACACTATCTTCCATAACAAACTTCACATGGCCTCGAGTGACCCACTATTTGATAGTTATGGCTATCACTATCAATTTCTTACAGGCTCCATTTATAAAAGGAATCCTCTAGATATGTTTTCTCTAGGCTCTCTTCTTCCTCCCAAAAACTCTGCAACTTTCTTAACTGAGCACTCCATTTCTATTCATCGAAAAAGCTAACTTGACCATCAGAGGGTCTTGTTGGAGCCACCATCCCGAGCTCTAGATGAGACTTATTTTGTAGGTCATCGGTGGCGACCTCGTCTTCTCCGACGGCAACCAGATTTTGCACTAACAGTAGGTATGAAATTTATAGATCATATCTATTATCTGAGTATGTTTAGATGTTCTAACTTATTGATCCAGGCTTGAGGATGAAGTCACGAGCTGCACACATGTCCGACCTTCAAGAGTCGTCCATACGAGCATACGATCTCTGATCTGAAGTTCGATGTAGGAAATCAGCATTGCATGCTAGTACTATGTTGATCCTTCTTCGATGGTCAATCCGATGCTTTCTTCTTTGAAATTTGGAATCTCCAAAATATGAGAAGGAAGATGAGAGTTTGCTAATCTGAGACTCTCTCAAAAAAACTTAAAAGAAAGGAGGAGAGATTGAAAATAAAACAGCCCTAGAAGAAGATCCTCTTCTTCTTCTCTTTTCTCTCACCTAGATACCTTGTTTGATGCCTATGGAACCCACATGCCCAAGGACCCTCCTCCTTTGATTTTTGCACACCACAAACCTCTCCTAATTCTTTGTATTTCATAAAAAAATTAGAATAAAATTCATCCAATAAATAGAGAAAAAGAATAGTTCAAGTTAGGTCAAATTCTCAGACTAGAAATATCCAAATATGGAAAGTTGATGGGGCGCCCAACTCTTGGGTGCCTCCTCCATAATTTTTAGCGTGGACCAGCAAGGGAGGGTGCATAAAAAAGAAGATTATTTTTGTAAAATAAAAGAAGAATTAATTAAAAGAGGGGGCGGTACTCAAGCGAAGATGTTTTGGTCATCAAGGATTCCATCTCATAGAATCCTAAGCAAAACCAATTCCTCCTTTGACTTGGTCTTCCACCTAACTTCCAAATATGATTTGGAGGGAGAGAGGAGGCATCAAAATTAGGAAGAAAAGAATTTTCCATGAATAATACCTAAAAAATAGGTATGGGGGGCGTTGGACCAACAAGGTGGCGCAAGGAGATAGGGAGTCCTAGTCACACTAGGACTCCTATTTTGACTTGGTCAAACAAGATCTTTTAACCAAATAAAATAAAGATTAAACCAAAACAATTAAATAACACCCTAACCCATTTAAGGACTTAATTAAATTAGATTTAATTTTAATTTATTTTCTAATTAAATTAAAAAATTGGGTTAATTTGAGTCCTAGTTAGACTAGGACTAGATCTTCCTCGCACATAGCTTATCCAATAAACTAATTGAACTTGATCCAATCAAGCTCAAACCAAATCTAATTAAATTATATTTTATTAGACTTAATCTCAACCTACTGGCTTAATCAAATTATTCCAATTAACAATCCAATTGTTAATCAATACTCCTGCAATACTTGCACTAGGTTAAACACAAATCGTATTGATTGTTTAACCCTAGAACGATTCTTAATCATTGATCAACCATCTGATCAGATCGTAAGCTCTAATATGTGTGACCTCATAGGTCCAAACCTGAGTTGGTAGCATAAGAATAAATTTTTGTACCAATCAAAGTGATCATCTAGTAATGATATCCGACAGTCGGATAGGTCAAAGGTGCAGAACACCATCCTTAGAACCCATGCAGATATAATTTCCATATAATTCATCCCCTTGACCATAATGCTCGTACGACACATCAGAGTTCAGCTATCAACTCTGATAAGGTTGTCCACATTATATTTCAAAATACTAAATCCATTTGATGGATTATCCTGGCCAAGGTTTTGCTATATTGAAATACGATGATACATTCTTCTCCAACTCTTGGAGTTGTCAATTCCATCATGATCATACTTCAACTTTGCAAGTACTTGATTGTGCCCAGAAGCCTTCCATTATTGAATTAAAAATTTAGTTAATCCGGTACCAAAGCATAGTGAGTTGCTTGCATATCACTGAGGTGATCTCAAGTCTAAGGGATAGTTATACCTACATCACATCAGAGACATTCTCGATAGCAGAATGCTCTGAAGTTGGTCACGTTCAATGATGATGTACCCATACATCTCACCTATATGCCATACCAGTGTCTCCACACACCTTAGTTAAGAGGATAACCAACCTATATGGCATATAGTGACCTATGCTTGATAGACGTTGTCGTCCTAATTAATAGTTTATCATTTGGTCGTGAACAAATTTAAGGACTAATCGATAAATCCTCTCTTTATTAAAGCTAAATAGTCCTAAGAACTTCATCACAATAATGGAGTTCATTAGAAGATGTAAACTTGCAATGAAAAAAGATGCCAAAATATTTTTTATTAATTAATAAATTAATTACAATATCTCAACCATCAACAAGCTGATGATTGACTTTGCGACACAATTTTCAACAACTCCCACTTGCGCTAGAGCCACTCGGCACAGAATCTAATACCCATCTTCGACTTATGGTTGTCGAACTCCTTGATTGTCAGGGCTTTAGTGAAGTGGTCGGCTAGGTTCTCCTTTTCGTCAATCTTTTGATAGTCAATGTCATCATAATCCATAATCTCACGGACCAAATGGAAGCAGCGCAAAATGTACTTTGCTCACTGGTGTGCCTTCGATTCCTTTGCTTGAGCTATGACGCCAGTGCTGTCATAGTAGAGCAGGATTGGACCATCAATGGAGGGTGCTACTCCAAGCTCGATGATGAACTTCCTTAGCCACACAACTTTCTTTACTGCATCTGATGCTATTATGTACTCTGCTTCGCAAATAGAGTCAGCCACTGTATGCTGCTTGGAACTTTTTTAGCAAATGGCTCCACCATTTAGAGTAAAGATATATCTCGACACACTTTTACTGTCATCATGATCAGATTGAAAGCTAGAGTCTATAAACCCTACAAGCTTCAGATCTGACTCACCATAAACCAACCATTGATCCTTAGTATTTCTCAAATACTTAAGGATGGTTTTAACCATCTTTCAATGATTTTCTCTAGGGTCAGATTAGTATCTACTCACTACTCCTAGTGAGTATGCCATGTCTGGTCTCGTACATGTCATTACATACATAATAGACCAAAAGCATATAGAATTCTACTCATATGCTCTCTCTCTTCAGAAGTTGTCAGATAATCCTTCTTAGAGAGAGAAATTCCTTGGTCAATCAAAAGATAGCTCTTTTTGAAATTCTTCATGCTGAACCTCTTCGGCATAGTTTCTACGTACATGGAATGAGACATTCCAAGCATCCTTTTAGATCTATCCCAATAGATCTTCATCCCTAGGATGTAGGATGCTTCACCCAAGTCCTTCATGGAGAACTATGATGATGATCAGACATTTATTCCTTGTAGTACGAGGATGTCATTTTTGATTAAGAGAATATCATCCACGTACAAAATAAGAAATACCACTACTAGGCCATTTGCCCATTTGTAAATGTAGAATTTTCTCCATTCTTAACGAAGCCATACATTTTGATCACTTTATCAAAATGCATGTTCTAACTCTAAGATGCCTACTTCAATCCATAAATGGATCTCTGAAGCCTACACACCTTGGACTCATCTGTGGATATGAACCCTTCAGATTGTATCATATACACCTCTTCAGTCAGCTCTCCATTTAGAAAAGTTGTCTTCACATCCATCTCCGAGATCTCATAGTCCAGCAATGGCAAGCATGATCCGAATGGACTTGAGCATTGCCATAGGAGAGAACATCTTGATATAGTCAATACCATAATGTTGAGGATACCCCTTGGCAACCAGATGAGCTTTATAGGTCTCCACCTTTCCATCTGCGTTCCTCTTCCTTTTGAAGACCTATTTACACCGAATGGATTTAACCCCTTCAAATGGGTCAACTAATGTCCATACATCATTGACCTTCATAGAATCTATTGAAGATCTCATGGCTTCTAGCCATTTCTCAGAGTCGGATCTCTGCATCGCATCCATATAAGTGATTAGGTCCTCATCATTCTCACCGAGTTCGATGGGATCACCATCCTGGACCAAGAATCCATAGTATCTATCTGGATGGTGGGGTACTCTGTCTAATCGCCTTAATGATGTGGGTTCACTAAGCTTCGAATCTGATCTAATCAAATCTGACTTAAGTTCAACATTCTGTGTTGGACTTTCTACCTATTGAACTTCATCAAGTTCAACCTCAGAGGCAACAGTTCCTTCATCAAGGATCTCCTTTTCCAAAAAGGTTGCCCTAAGGCTGATGAACACCTTTTGTTCATTAGCATGGTAGAAATAGTATCCTTTGATCTCTTTTGGGTATCCTATGAATGTACATTTATCAGACCTAGGTTAAAGTTTGTCTGTAACTAACCGTCTGACATAAGTCGGGCACCCCCAAACCCTAAGATGTGAAAGTGCTGGCTTACATCCTGTCAATATCTCATATAGGGTTTTAACTACAGACTTACTTGAAACCATATTTAATAGATAACAAGCAGATTTAAGTGCATATCCCTAGAAGGATTTCGACAAGCTGGCAAATACCATCATAGATCGGACCATGCCTAACAAAGTCCGATTCCTCCTTTCATACACACCATTATGCTGTGGTGTTTCAAGAGGAGTCCATTGGAAGAGAATTTCTTTCTCTCCTAGATATGTGAGAAACTCATTGGAAAGGTATTCTCTTCCTCAATCAGACCGAAGAGTTTTAATACTCTTTTCAATTTATTTTTCTACTTCACTTTGGAATCGTTTGAATTTTTTAAAAGAATTCAACTTATGTTTCATTAGATAGACATATCCATATCTGGATAGATCATCTATGAAAGTGATGAAGTAGACATATCCACCTCTGGAACTTATGCTTATTGGTCTACATACATCAGTATGTACTAGACCTAAGAGCTCATTGGCTCTCTCATCTTTTTCAGTGAAAGGTGACTTGATCATTTTACCAAGAAAATAGGACTCATAGGTTGGAAGTGATTCACAATCATTAACTTCGAAGATTCCCTCCTGCATCAAACTATTTATCCTGTTCTTATTTATATGACCTAGCCTACAGTGTCATAAGTAGATATCTGATACACTATCTAATTTATGGTGCTTGCCAGTATCATAGACTACATTAATAGATTGTGATAACATAGATACACTATTATTCAATTATCCATAGAAACCAGTAACACCATTCATAATGACATTACAAACTCATTTCTTTATTGAAATTTCATCATTGTTTATAGCCAAAAGGCATACAGAAATGATATTTGAAAAGAAACTAGGACATAAATGATAATCACTAAGAACAACAGTATGAGATTCAAATACAAGTTTCAAAATTTCTAAAGCTAGAACTGGAACTGATCTTCCATCTTCAACGTTCAGAAATCTCTCACCTTACTTGAATCTTCTACTGATCTGCAACCGCTACAATGAATTGCAAATATGGTAAGGGCTATCGGTATTCAATACCCAGTCAGTAATATCATAAATAGAGAAATTGCAAGGAGTTATAATATAAATAACTTGCCTAATAATAGCTTGCTTCTTTCTCTACCTGTTCGGATCTAGAAAGGCAATGTACTAAGGACGGTCCTCTTCCAGTGCCTCCGCTTCTTGTAAAAAAAGCATTCAGCTTGACTCTTATCGGGCTTGGTCTTTGGGGTATGAGCCTGCATAGGTGTCCTAGCATGAACATGCACCTTCTTGGCTTTCTTCTTCTTGTTCTTCTTCCTTTTTCCAAAGGATCGAGAACAAGAAGATGAACCCTCCACTAAGTTCACCGACTCCTTATGGAGTTGGTGATCCTTCTCAAAGTTCTGAAGTAACCCTAGTAACCCATGGTAGTCCACTTCAGGCTTTGACATTCTATAATGTGTAAGGAATGGGAGATAAGACTTGGGTAGTGAGTTCAGTATTGATCTTTTTCAAGTTGTTTGTGCAAGGAAAAGCCGAGCTTGCTCAAGCGCTCTATCAGCTCGATCATGTATAATACATGATCAGTGACAGAGGCACCATCCCTCATTCTGGTGTTGAAGATGGCATAACTACTCTTTTGCCTCTCAATGTCATCAGGTGTGCCAAAAGAATACTCCAACACTTGGTGCATTTTGTTTAGTTGAGCTATCTCAAACATGCGATTGAACTCGTTGCTCATTGCAGCCAGCATAATGCAGCACATCATGGTTCGATCACTGAGTCACTTCTGATAAGTATCTCTGACTATTCTACATGCATTAGTTGCTGGCTCCTCAGGTGCAGGATCCATCAGCACATACAGGATCTGTTTATGCTCTAGGATAATCTTCAACTTTCGATACAAGCTACCAAAGTTGGATCCCACTAACATATCATTGTCCAACAATGATCGGAGCCATAGGAAAGTGACCAAGTCTGCACAAAGGAAAACCAAAATCTAATTATTAATTGATTCATTAAACCTAAAGATTTAAACTTTAATGGAAGGCTATGATCCAGTTATCATATAACTATTTTATTTTAGGGATCTAATAATTTTAGAAAATTTATTTATAGAAGTGAGTAGATCAAATTAACCAGCTTGTCATGATCCTTCCACAAACTTCACCAAGTCAGCTTAAGGGAGACCATTAATAGGTTGGCCTAGGAGCACCTAAATCAGTCAAACCGATTTACCTAGCTGACATGGGTTTGCTCGAATAGTCAAGCGATCCAATCAAAACATAATCTCACCAAGAGGTCAGGTAAGTTCGATCAGTGGAAGGGTCTACCAGGCTAACCTTAGACACCATTAGAAATAGCTAGGTAAGCAGGCTACCAATTAAAAACTACTAGTCCAGTTTATCTTAGACACCAACTGATTTAATTAGTGTCAATTAGATCAACCTAACAGTTCATGCTAGACTGCATAGCCAAGAATCAAGTCCATCTTGGGTCTTGTTAAAGACATGGACTTGACCAACTACAACTATTGTAATTGATCTAGAGAATCCTTGACCAAATCTAAGACAATAATTGATTAGATTTAGGCAGTTCTATAATTAAGTCCATTCTTTAATCTAACCCGAGGTCGAACCTAATTAATGGACCTAATTTCCACTAATCCATTTAACCCAATGTGTTATGATTTGTGTCTTAGGATCTTTAATTCACAATCCTAGATCCTAATCAATCAACTTCTTAATTCTCAATTAAGTTTTGGGCTAAGGGTTGGGGTTCGGCCTTTCAAAAATAATTTTCATGTTTGTAAAATATTTTTACAATATGGTTCTATCAACCAAGTTACATGTTTGATTCATAATCAATATGCAAGTAAAATAAATATAAGACTTCTTTAGATCTAACCTAAACATGTTCATGTAATTGAAATAGTTTCAATAATAATCAATCATAAATCTTCCTAGATCAAATCTAACATATTTATGATGATTGAAATTAGATTAAAATATTTTTAATTAGAATATAAAATCTCTTAGATCTAATCTAAAATTTTCTGATCAATATTTTAGATCAGCACATACCAGGACATCCTATTTACTGTAAGAAATAAACCTTATAGCAGGACAACCTTATGGCAATCCATGCAATCTAAAATATTTTATTTTATTTTATTTTTAATTTTAGATTTAATAATTAGATTATAAATTAAATTTAATCTAAGAAATAATTTAGACATCCATAAAAATCATGTAATAAGAACCTAGGCTCTAATACCAATTGAAGGAACCAGATCTAGGGTTTCACAGGTAGATCTTGAAAATTTTTCAAGATCTTACAGCGAAAGACTTAAATATATTTAAAATTTATTTGAATAACCATATAAATATCTAGATCATAGATCTATTACATGATCAAGATATGATATTGAATCAAAAATTAAAATTAAATAAGAAAGAAAAAAGGTTGATCAAATCAACCTAGATCTATACTACATCAAATGCAGGTATGAAGTTTATAGATCAGATCTATTACCTGAGCAAGTTTAGATGTTTTAACTTTTTGATCTAGGCTTGAGGATGAAGACAGGAGCCACACACGCATCCAGCCTCTAGGAGTCGTCCACACGAGCATACGATCTCTGATCTGAAGTCCGATGCAGGAAATCAGCACAGCATGCTAATACTATGCTGATCCTTCTTCAATGGTTGATCCAATGCTCTCTTTTTTAAAATTTAGACTTTCCAAAATATGAGAAGAAAGATGCAAGTTTGTTAATCTGAGACTCTCTCAAAAAAACTCAAAAGAAAGAAGGAGAGGTTGAAAATAAAATAGCCCTAGAAGAAGACTCTCTTCTTCTTCTCTTTTCTCTCACCTAGACACCTAGTTTGGTGCCTATAGAACCCTCACACCTAAGGATTCTCTTCTTCTGATTTTTGCACACCCCAAATCTCTCCTAATTCTATATATTCTATAAAAAAATTAGAATAAAATTTATCCAATAAATAGAGAAAAAGAAGAGTCCAAGTTAGGTCAAATTCCTAGACTAGGAATATCCAAACATGGAAAGTTGATGGGACGTCCAACTCTTGGGCACCTCCTCCATAATTTTTGGCATGGACCAGCAAGGGAGGGCACATAAAAAAGGAGATTATTTTCATAGAATAAGAGAAGAATTAATTAAAAGAGGGGGTGGCACTCAAGGGAAGATGTTTTGGTCAATAAGGATTCTATCTCATAGAATCCTAAGCAAAACCAATTCTTCCTTTGAGTTAGTCTTCCACGTAACTTCCAAATATGACTTGGACAGAGAGAGGGGGCATGGAAATTAGGAAGAAAGAGATTTTCCATGATAAATACTTAAAAAATAGGTATGGGGGGCATTGGGACCAAGGTGGTGCAAGGAGATAGGGAGTCCTAGAGTGACTAGGACTCCTATTTTGACTTGGTCAAACAAGATCTTTTAACCAAATAAAATCAAGATTAAAACAACCAAATTAAATAAAATCCTAACCTATTTAAAAATTTAATTAAATAAGATTAAATTAGATTTAATTTTAATTTGTTTTCTAATCAAATTAGAAAATTAGGTTAATCCGAGTCCTAGTTAGACCATGACTAGTTCTTCCTCGCACTTGGCTTATCAAATAAATCCATTGGACTTGATCCAATCAAGCCCAAACAAAATCTAATTAAATTATATTTAATTAGACTTAATCTCAACTTATTGGCTTAATCAAATTAAGTCAATTAGCAATCCAATTGCTAATCGATCCTCCTGCAACACTTGCACTAGGTTAAACACCAATCGTATTGATCATTTAATCCTAGAACGATTCTTAATCGTTGATCAACTATCCAATCAGATCGTAAGCTCTAATGTGTGTGACCATAGAGGTCTGAATCTAAGTCAATAGCATAGAAACAAATTTTTGTATCAATCAAAGTGATCATCTAGCAATGATATCCGACGGTCGGATAGGTCGAAGGTGTTAAATACCATCCTTAGAACCCATGTGGATATAGTTTCCATATAATTCATCCTCTTGACCATAATACTTGTAGGACACATCAAAGTTGAACTGTCAACTCTAATCAGGTTGTCCATATTATATTTCAAAATATCAAATCCATCTGATGGATTATCCTGTTTAAGGTTTTGCTATATTGAAATACAGTGATACATTCTTCTCCAACTATTGAAGTGGTCAATTCCATCTTGATTACACTCCAACTTCGTAAGTACTTGATTGTGTTAGATATATGTGCTCCAGAAGCCAGAATTGGCTGACACTTGTAATACACTTCTAGGGGCAAAATTATAATTTTGACTAATATCAATAAAATGGGTTATTTTCTAACACATATATGTATTTAGTGTCTATGATACATCCTTTGAGTTAATGGTAATGATAATTCATATTTTCAAGAGTTGAAAATTTAAGACATGAATAATCATTATTAACTCATAAAATGCTTCCGACCATAGGAGCATCACGAGGATGGTGATTGATTCGGAAGGTTGGTGTACAATCGCTTCTCCTTAGTAGATGAGTCTTGAGTCTACGGTGTGGAGATACTGGAGTGAGAGTATAGGTACTCGTTAGAGAACGAGGGCACTGAGCGTGACCACCTCGAGTAGTCATTAGGAAGTCTACCTTCTCGTCAATGACTGACTCGATGCTGCAGTAGTGTGTCTAGTTCTTTGACCTGAGGTGCATCGGTAGTTCACCTTGAGGGTGTTATAGTTTGACTACACCATTACTCGGTCTCCTAGCCATTCGGAACCCTGAGGTGTATGTTGGCTATAGCATGTTCATTGTAGGAACTGGATTGCATCAAGATGGAATCTATCTACCTCGGTAGTAGAGGAGCAGCCTTATGATAATCATGAGAATCAAGTCCAAAAGTCCATGGCCATGGCAGAGTGAAATAATAGAAAGAGTTTCTATTTAGATTTTCACATCGGACTTGAATCGAATGATTACATCATATGATAGAAACTAGGGTTTGACGAGTTTACCTTAACCCTAATCTGATCGGGGCTCAAGATAGGACTTAATCACATAGGTAGCTGCACCAAGAGGTTCGCATTCAGCTCTGATGGGTTGCCACCATATACTGCTAGGTGTCACTGGTGGATTTTGGGAGCAATTAGAATGATTTAGATGATCGATCATTCTAGCTGTTCGAATCAGAAGAGTTCTGATCCATCGAAAGGAGTTTCGATGATGTCAATGATACAGATCATGACATATCCCATTACCATACAGAACTGAATCTAACTAAGTCACACAGATAAGGGTTTGAATCTGGTGATCATTAATTGAACTGATCCAGTTCAATTGATCTAAATGAGATTCAATTAGGTTCAAGAAAATCGTGCTAGCACTCGATTGAACCTAACGTTCTTCTTTTGCTATCATAAAAAAGTTGTCCTATCTGAGCCAAAGAAGTTTGTGCTCAATCAGAGGCCTTCATATGGTCTGACTAGAGGTTATCCAAGTTAGAAAAGGTTGTCTTATTTTATAAGACATTATCTGCCATTTTTGGTCACCTGTCATTTCTTGTTCTTTGACTTTGGTCAAAAGTCTACCTTTGATTGGTCAAACATTGACCATTGACACTTTGACTTTTGACCACATGTCATGCACCTATTGGAGAGCTGGTGGGGGCCTGTCCTCCTACTAGAACCTGGCAAGGAAGAGGGCGCACGCCACCCTTGGCGTGTGCCCAAGTTGGAGGCGCCTAGGAGTCCCTGTTGGATAGGGACTCCATCTCCTTTTTGGATTCCAATTAGAGTTCTCCTAAGAACCAACTTTGACTGGTCTTAGGCACCCTCTAAGTAGGAATCCAGGGGACTCTATTTCCACCAATCAGATTTAGATCTGATTTCACAAAGAGTTGTGATTGGTTGGGAAGAAGAGAAGTTGGATCACAGACAGTCTATAAATAAGACCCTGCGCCCAACCCAGATTGTGATTGGAAGTGATTGAAAGGAATCACAATTCCCCATGCCCAAGGCTGCCTCTCCCCTCTTCCTCCATGCCAAACCACCTTCTCCCCTTCCTCTCCACGTCCAAAAGGAGTTTTGGATTTTTGGTTGGTGCGATTCAGATCAAAGAAAGCGACTGAAAGCTAGAAGGCTGCGCTGCTGCAAAGAATGACTGCTGATCTTCAAAAGAAGTTTTGAAGATCCTCCAGATCAGATCCAGATCTAATTTCTGGAGACATGATAGAGAAGAAGAGGATCTCTAGATCCAGCCTAAGTGGATATTGGTAGAGGCCAGGCACTTGCGTGGCTAGATCCAGAACCTTCCGCTGCATACAGGATCATCAACGGGTAATAGGATTACCCATATCAAGGTAAATTAAATTTGATTTAATTTATCTAGATTTTATTTTATTTCTAAAATAATAATAATTAGATCTAAAACATCTTAGATCTAATCTAGATCAAAGAAAAAAAATTTTGAAATATATCTCTTGATCTGATCAGATCTGAACGAACCTGGTCCGGGAAATCAGGATTTCCCTTCAACTGGTATCAGAGCCAAGATTCTAAAAGTGTTTAGATCTAATTTTAAATTTATTTTAATTAAAAAATAAATGATTTTAGATGTCACATGAGATGTGATCAGATCTGAAATCAGAAAAATTAAAATTAAATGATTTGGATCTAAGATTAGAAAATATGCATGACTAGTTCTAAAATAGAATAGTTCTATAGAATAGTCTTGCATGTTTTTGATTTAATCTGATTAAATAATATTTTAGATCTATTTATTTACTATTTTTTGATATTATAATGATTATAATAACATCTAAAAAATAGTAAATAAAAATTATTTAATTTTAAATATCATATGAGATATGATTGATGCATGTCTAGACTAGTTGTAGAATAGTTCTACATAATTATCTAGATTAGAATTTATTTTGATTAGATCAATTTTAATCTAATTTTTTAGATTATTATGAGATAATTTAGATCTGAAAACATGCATGATTCGATATATGAGATGTATGCAAAATATGCCATGATTAGATCTGATTTGTATATGAGATATATGATATAGATCTAAAACTATTTTGTAGTATTGCATGTTCCTGATTAAGGCGTTCCTCTTGGCCGTCCGGTCATAAGAATGAAGAAGAATTTAAAGATCCTCTCTTTCCATTCGATGGGGTATTCTTATGATGTGTAGGGGTGCTGCACGTTCATCCTTAATCAGAAACCCAAAACTTACTTTCTGCAAAACCCTAGATCCTGAAACCCTAGGATTTATTATGCATATTTTATTTATGAACCCTACTTAATTAAGAATTAAGATTATGGAATATTAATTAGGTCTAAAATTGAGAATTTCAGATCTAAGACATATTCATAATATTGGGTTCGAGCTTGGGTAGCTCAATTAGGTCTAAGCGGTTGATCAAACCAAATCAAGAGTTGGTTAGATGGGATCAACAATGCTTAAATTGACCAGCCTAATAGGATTAAGTCTGGGTCAAGATTGAGTCACGATCAAGCAAGACCTAATTAGGCTCAGAGGTTAGAGTCTGGATTGTAGGCTAACCCAATTGGTTCTAGCTTAATAATTTGGTGTCTAAGGTAAGTTTGGCACATACGATCGACTGGTTTTTAATTGGAAGCTACTCGACCTGAATGCGTTCCTTGTACGAACTTAATGGCATATTCCTTCACCGATCTCACTTACCTGGCCATATCTGTTGACACGTTTTGATCTGAGTGCGGTCATAATCAAGCTAACCCATGCACTAGTTAGTCATAATTGTTATGACTATGATAAGTCTAGTTTAATGAGACCTGAGGTCAATTCTCCCAAAGAAAAGATTAAGTCTGAGGTCTTCCACCATTGGATTTGTGCAGTCTTCCCGGGGTTGATTGTTCTCAGACTGGATACAGTGCTCAGTTGCACGGGAAATGCAACCTGTCTATTAGGCATATGGATGCTATGGGCTAGAGGATGAGTTGGCTCAATATTCCGGATACGTGAGAGACTCAATTAGGAACCCAGTCTATGCAAATGGTGATCTGACTTAACTAAGGAAGTGGATCAATATTCGGATATGATGAGATTCATGAATTAAGACCAAGTTTGGTGCACCATGATTAGAGAACCATTGAACAAGAGTTGTTCACCATTGGCTAACCCATCACTAATAACTGTTAGGTGAGGTGATGAGTCAGTTGGTGAGATCGCACCACCCACTAGAAATCATTAATCATGGAGATTTTCGCATCTCTAAAGAGGGAGTGTAAGAATTCGAGAAAATAGTGAAAGCTAATTTGTTTAAAAATAAAAAAAATCCTAAATAAATTGGTCAATCAAATTATAATATCTACTAGAATCTTTGACTCTCTATAGAAAAATGTCTGCCTCCAACCCATTGGCACGTATCCTAGACACACATAGACTGACTGGACCCAATTATAAAGATTGGCTCAGAAACTACAAAATAGTTTTGGGTTCTGAGAAGTTAACCCATGTACTGGATCAGGACCCTCCCATCTTATCAGTCCGTCCATCCATTGAACAGAGAGCATCTCTAAAAAAATGGATAGACGAAGATAATAAGGCCAGATATTACATGTTGGGCTCGATGTCTGATGAGCTCCCGAGCAACATGAGGATATCGAAACTGCTCGCAATGTTGCTCACCTGCAGGAGATGTTTGGTGAACAGAGTCGCACAGCCAAATATCAAGTCACGAAAATGATTAAGGCTAAGATGCATGATGGGCGATCAGCTCAAGATCACTGTCTGATAATGATCAAGGACATGGAAGATATCTTGAGAAGGCTCGTGTGAAAGTTGGATCTCTGGACCTCCGACGATGTTATATCGGCTCTTGGATATTAGGCAGGTTTTGGATGATCTGAAGTGACTGCATAGGCGATATTGGCGACATTTGCGGCCATTATTGGATTATCGACATATTCTGGAATTGTTTTCCGAACTGAGGGATTTCTATGAAAGTTTCTATAAGGTCTCTAAGTGTCTTCTTGAATGACTCTGTCCGCAGTCTATGGGAAGCAAAGGTACGGGAAAAGCAGGTTGTTTAGCGAAGAGACAAAAGGGCCGAGTGAAATTGTTTCCAGAGTTGGCAATCAGGCTGGAGCTTTTGAAGTCGATAGACTGACTAGCTTACCTGGCGACCATAAGCAGAAAGTGGAGGAAGGTTTCGAAGAGGAGGCCGAATAAAGGGCTTGAGTGTGCTAGTGGCTTGCTAGATGTGTCCCTGCAGCTCATGTCGTATGTGCTATTGGGGGCTTGACTGCCTTCTACCGTCACCTGAGACAGAATGAGTCTCGAGTTCTCATTTGCTACTGACCTGATGTGGCCTGCTGGGCAAGTGCATACTGGCATTGCGGGTAGGAAGAGGAGGTTGAGGTGAGACAATGAATCTATGTGTCGGTATGGAGCAAGAGTTACTACATTAAAAGTAATTGTCCATGGGAACATATCCCTCTGCGATCCATCTGGTTTAGACTTAGTTTTAAAGAGACTGTTATTATGTGCCTTGCAGCTAGCATAAAAGAAATTTGAATTTCTGTTTATGCTTAGCACACGATAGGCCATGTTATTAATACCTTTCTTAAGGACCATTGTAAACATTCTTATGAAAGAAATAAAATTGCAAATGGTTTTCTATTAACCGATCTTTAACTTTCCACATATTTGATGTACCGTTATTAACTATCGAAGCAAAACATGAATGCCAAAATGCCTAGGGATAGTTCCATAACGACACGATATCTATGGCACCTGAGATTAGGTCATATAGCAGAAGATAGGACAATATTGGAGAAAATGGGGCTATTGGACATTGACTTTCGGAACGTCATACTCAACTTGCGAATTCTTGTCTCCAAGCGCAAAATGACTAAACTCCCTTTCTTGGCACATTGGGGAGAGGACTACCGATTCTCTTGCCTAGGTACAATACAGACTATGTGCAGCCCATGTTGAATGGGTGCCGACTAAGGCATTTTGTCTACTTCATTATCTGTTTCGATGATCTGTCTAGCGTATTGGATATGTGTATCTTATGAGACACACGTCGTGAACGCTTTTTCTGAAAAGTTAAAGAATTTAGACATGAAGTAGATAAATACAACAACTGGAAAAAATTCCCATTAAAGGTTCTCTCGATAGGATCGAGGAGGTAATATACTTAGCCGAAAATTTCCCCTAGACTAATCTCAGGATAATGGCATAGTCTCTCCAATGGACTCTACCAGGAATTCCTCAACTCAACGGGGTTTCAAAACGGAGAATTTGGATCTATTGGATATGGTTCGTATCCATGATGAGCTTCACAGACCTCCTGATTTCCTTTGGGGACACTCATTGTTCTGACTTAATCTTCTATAAATAGGGTTTCCTCTCTAAATCGTTCCCTACCACACCGTTTGATATTGATGGTAACGAAACCAAGTCTGATCATCTTAAAATTTGGGGTTGTCCGGCTCATGTTCAAAAGAATAACAAGCGGACAAGTTGGAGTTTAGGTCTTTAGAGCTCGATTCATAGGATTCCAAAAGGAGTCATTAGGATACCTATTTTCTACAATTCCAGAGAGCCACAATGTGATTTTGAGTCGGCATGCCATCTTTCTTAAAAAATATTTATTCAAGATAGCGCATTGGAAGGCAATCAAGCTTTGATGAGAAAGTCTCATAAGTACACAAGAGCTAAGGACCAATTGAAACCAAATCAAGGTTAGACAATACAGAACACTCTCCTCCACCTCATAGATCGGAAAAAGAGTTTCCCATCCCCTGAGAGATACTTAGGTATTATTTCAGAAGACATAGAGGAAATGTTCCTCACAGGCAATGGTGCTCATGGTGATGATCCCAAAACCTACAATGAGGCGATATTAGATATTGACTCTGAGAAATGGCTAGAGGCAATGCAGTCAGAAATTGACTCGATGCACTCAAACCAAGTCTGAACCTTGGTAGATCCACCAGAAGGTATAGTACCTATTGGGTGTAAATAGATCTTCAAGAGAAAGATTGGTGCAGATGGGAATGTGGAGACATTCAAGGCTAGACTAGTGGTGAAAGGCTATAGTCAATGCGAAGGCATTGACTATCAGGATACCTTTTCCCCAGTGGCTATGCTAAAATCCATCCGCACATTGCTTTGTTTAGCCTATTTCGATTACGAAATATGGCAAATGGACGTGAAATGGCGTTCTAATATGGATATCTTGAGGAAGATATTCTATATGGAACAGTCGCTATGGTTTCACATCTAGTGATACTGATCACAAGTTTGCAAGCTGTAAAGATCCATCATATGGATTAAGGCAAGCTCTCAGAGCTGACACTCATTTCAATGATGTGATCAAAAAATGTTTGGTTTCATCAAAAATGAAGAGGAACCATGTGTTTTCAAAAAAGGTCCAGTGGGAGCGCTGTTGTCTTCCTCGTATTGTACATGGATGACATCCTCTTATTGGAATGATATTCCCATTGATGAACAGTCAATTTGGTTTCCAATGGAATTCTCCATGAAAGCTAGATGGAGCATCCTTTATTTCTAGGAATTAGGTCTATAGGGATAGACCAAATAGGATGTAGGACTTTCACAGAGATGTACATAGAGAAGTACTAAGAGGTTTAGTATGGAAAACTCTAAAGAGGGGAATTAATACCCTCAGACATGGTATTCATCTTTCTAAGAAGATGGCCCAGCAAACCTGAGGAAATAGACGCATGAGCAAGATCCTTATGCTTCTGCAATAGGGAGCTCTCATGTATGTCCATGCTATGTCACACCTGACCTATAGCCCATGTTGTGAGTGTCACAGCAGATATCAGTCAAACCCCGGATGAAGAACACGGACTTCGTGAAATGTATCCTTAAGTATTGTGGAAGAATTAAGGATTATATGTTGGTCTTTGTAAG
>QRFJ01000654.1:169201-365614 GCA_006176705.1 Cocos nucifera
AATACTAGATTCCAAAATATCTCACAAATTCTCTGATTAGTGTATCAATTTTCTTTTAAAAATGCTTAGTTTAATTTAATTCTTAAGCAAAATCAGGTGTCTAAATACTAAATACTAACTTTTTTTAGGACTTAAAATTTTAAAATTTTTATTTTTCTTCCCTCCAACTTAATCGACATTATCCTCAATGGAGAAGAAAAAGTAAAGGATGTAATAAAGAACATGAAATAATACTCCTGACTATATTTTTGGTCTAGCATATGCCTTTGAAAATTTAAGCTCTCCCTCCAGCTTATTCAAATTATCCTAAAAAAAATCAACTGAAAAGATAAATTAAACTAAAGAAAACTAAATATTGGGTTGCCTCCCAACATGCGCTAAGTTTACCATCTTCAGTCAGACACAATGTAACTTACTATCCTGTGTCGAATATTGCATTGATAAATTCCAATGGTTTTGGATTGCCAATCTCAGAAAGTTGATTTATAATCTCATTATTGATATATTCATTGTTAATTAGGGGAACATAATTTGTGACCCCATTCTCAGATCCATGTTTATTAAGAATTTCTCCTATTTATTATTCTAAAATGCTCATGAATGGAGTTTTTGTATTAGGAGTTAAGTTCGATTCAATGGATGCTGGAATGGTGACTAAAGGCAGTTTTAATTCTGAAGGTAAATTAATGTGATCTTGCTTAAATAACTCCGTTGACTCTTGATTTTTGTAAGAAGAACCAGCTTCTAGGATTGAAGGGAACAGGCTTTTAGGTTTATAAGTTTTGGATAAATCATCTATTCTCTTTTCTCCTTTTTCTATCTCATTTAAATTGGAACTAGCATCAGTACTAATTCCTGGCTTGAGTTCTTTTATGTGGTTAGCTTTAGTACTAACTAGTTTCTCTAAATTTTTATTTTAGCTAGCATCAGTACTAGCCTCTCTCACCTGATCTTGGTATGGGTCCATAAGAATCCTATAGCTTTTAAGTTCAGAAATTACTTTAGCATTCTCTAATTGGGGATTCTTAAATGAGACATTAAATTGATAACTTGATCCAGATGGTTGGTAGATATTAGGTGGGTTGTTTGAAATTGGTAGGCTCAGTAGTTGATCTAGTTCTCTCCTCATGTTAGACTCAACTAATTATCCTATTTGAACTTCTAGCTTGGCGATAGATTGTTGTTGAGTCAGAATTAATTATTGAAGTTGGTTAAATCTATCGTCAGCTAGATTGGTCTATTGAGGAGGTGGGTATGAGGGATGATTGTAATATGATGGCTGGATAAACTGACTAGGCTGACCATTATTATAAGCATAGTTTGTTATTGGGGTCTATTTTGATAGTTTTGGATAGGTGAAATTTGGATCTAAGTCTGAGTCTGTTGGGATGTCCAAGAAAAATTAGAGTAGTTACTCCAATGCTGGTTATATGAATTTGAAAGAAGATTATTAATCGGCTTAGAGTAGCCTTGAGTAGCTTGAACTTGTTCTTGGATAAAATATAAAAACTGTGTAGCATGATGGATAGGGCTAGGTGATGTAAATTATGCTGAAGATCATTGACCTAGGATTAGGAGTTGATCTAATTTTTGAGCAAGAAGGTCAACTTTATCTAATTTTTGGACTATTAAGTTCAGATTAGCCATTTGATTATCAAGTTTAGTGTGAATCAATCATTCAATTAAGTTCAACTAAATCAAAAAAAGTGATTTCCTATCGTGCATGTATTAGTGTAACCCTAATGTATGGTTCAAAATTTTTTAGATTTTTTTTAGAATTTATATATATATATATATTTATTGTTAAATTTTTTAAATTATTTTATTTAATAAATTTAATTTAATTTAATTATTATTTTTAATATTTTTTAGTTAGTTTAATTTAATTTAATTTTTAGAGAAAGGAGAAGAAAGAGAGGAGTTCTGGAGAAGAGGTCCTAAGGAGTCCAAGAGTTAAGAAAAGAGAGAAGAATTAGGTTTAATTAGGTTTGATGTTGGTTAGCAATCAAGTTGGTCAATTAATTCTGACTAAGGATTATCATAGATCTAGACAGCTCCTAACTGCCAAGGTTACCTTCAAGCCCTCCAAGTGTAGGATCAGCTAATCAACTGGCCAGATAAGTGTAAGATCGGTGGACGTCCCACCGTTGCTTGCCTTAGATACCAATTATGCTTGGCCAGGTAAGCAACCACCTTTCTTCGGGTCCAGTCATCCCTGAACTATTTTTCTAGACACCAGTCAAATTTACTAACCCTAATCTGGTTCAACTCTTAGAGTTTCTTGTCCTATTGAGCTCAAGTTCCTAGGATTGATGTCTAATTGATTTTAAAATTAAAGGCTTAGGTCAATGTAGGATGCTGGTTGGTTTTTTGTGGGCCAAGGAAGGATGATCAAATCTCCATCTTATCTTGTTTAATTGGGTGTTGTCCTTAATTTGATTTAATATGATATGTAGAAAAAAAATTTCAATCAAAGGGTTCTATGTAATTTAAACTAGATGTATGCAACTAATTGAATTATGAAAGACTTACCTTACCTCTAGCAATCACCAGAAAAAATAAAACTAATATGATGCATTCTCTAAATAGTTAGAGTTTCTAATCTTATCATGAAAGCTTTAATTAGATTTAAATAGATATTTTTTAAATTAATTTAAAAATAAAATAAAAAAATAAATAAATAAAAAGGAAAGAAGACTAGGGTTATGATTGATCTCACCAAAAGTAGATGCTTTCTTCCTTTTCCCTTCTTTTTTTTCTATAAAATAAATAAATAAAAAGTTAGTAAGCAATATTTAAAAAAATTTATAATTAATTTATAAAAAAAATCAAAGATATCAAAAAATAGCACTATTCCTTCTCTGGCAACGGCATCAAAAACTTGATAAGAATGCGATGTTGTCATTAAGACACCGTGTTTATCAGTTTAATCCGACTTCTTAAAATAATTAAAAATATGTAGATAGCAGTGAGTCAGATCGAATCCATAAGAAAGATAGTATTTTTAGATTTAAAATCTTTGATTTTCTTAAAAAAAAATTAAAAATAGAATTTGAAGTCAAAAATTAAAAATTAAAATTATGAAATGGAAATTAAATTATGTAGAAAAGTAAACTTGGTACTAAGATCTACTAATTAGATCTTAGCATCTACTTGCAGTAAAATAAAGAATAATCATTAAAGTATAGAAATTAAATTATAATAAAAATAAAAAATTAAAATTAAAATATAAAAAAATAAAATTTATATTAATTAAAATTTTAGAATTTAAATACATGAAATTTAAAAAAATAAAATAAAATAAAATAGCCTAATCTCTGATCTTGGATCGACATGGGTGGAAAAATGGTGTAGAAGATCAGCTTTTTCTCTCGGCACCAGTTGCTTTGAAGCAGCCATTAACCCAGAGTCTGGCTTCACCCTATACCAAAGCTTCACCTTGATCGAAGATAATGAATTTTAGAGGCCTGGGGTCTTATTTATAGAGCTAGGAGGGCTGGAGAGTTTTCTTCTAGGCAATGTGGGACTAAGGAGCTCTTTTATTATCAAAATATGAAGAAATCTGAGTGAAAATTAGATTAAAAGGAGTCCTGGATGAATTCTATTGCTCTGGATGAAATTTGGCCATTAATAGAAATCCACAGACCAAAAATCATCAAAATCAGATGCATATTGGCTCAAATCGAGTCGGATTAAATTATGGCCGTCCGATTGAGTTAATTAGGAGAAAATCTGACCGTCGGATTGAGTTCTGGATGTTTTAATCAAGTCGGAAACTTCCTGGACTGTTGGATCTTCATTAACTGGTTTTTTGGCCATCGGATCATGCCAGATCGCTGATGAAATTTGAATCAAATCCAAAAATAACCACCGTCGTCCGATCTTAACCGCAATCAACCACAGCCGTCCGATCGCATAATTACTGTTCCCATGGACCATGTGGACTGGCTGCACCACACACTGCAGCCCATCAGTGCTCCTGTCATCGAGTGAAAAGACCAAAATGCTTTGTGAACCACGATAGATTTTCTATGAACCCTTTAAGGGTCTAGGTCCACCACGTGTCGCACCGTGATTTGTCGGTTTCTACTGAGCTAGCGGTCTACATCTGGATCGTGGACCAGCTGATAGCTTCCATGATTGAGTCAGCTTGGCTTAGCACATTTGGATGCACCGACTTCATCGGCTTGGCTCGGCTTGGTGGCTTGGCTTGCGAAGCTGGCCGAGCTATTTTTCTTTTTTTATTTAATTTTTTTCTTTTATCTTTAGAAATTCATATCTTCTCCATTTTAGCTTTATTTTGCTTCAAACTTATTTCGTTGTGATAAAAAAAAAGAGCTCTTTCTATTAATGATAAAATTTATTTTTTTAATTTTATTATTTTTTAATTTATTTTTTAATTAATAAAAATATGAATTTCTAAAAAATATATATCAGTTAATTAATAATTCTTAAAAATTAATATAAATTAATTAATAAATTAATACTTTTATTGATGAATTTATGGTACTTATCAGGCTCATTTCAATCCAATAAGAAATCCAATGCAAGGGAAAATTAGATTCAATTATGTGCTAGCATGACTTCATTGAACCTAATTGGATCAAATCCAAATCAATTGGACTGTATGAGTATAATTAAAAACATCTAGAGCTAAAACCATTATTTGTGTGATCCCATAGGTTCAATTCTATATAATAATGGGATATGTCATGATCTCCATCATCAACATCATTGAAACTTCTTTCGATGGATTAGAACTCTTTCTGATTCGACCAATTAAAATTATCAATTATCAAAATAATTTTAATTAATCTCATAATTTACTGTGATATCTAGCAATATATGGTGGCAATCCATCAAAACTAAATAAGAATATCTTAGTGTAATTATCATATAATTTAATTTTTCTATCATGATTTTCGATAAGATCGAGGTTAAGGTTAACTCATCAAATCTCATACCTATCATATGATAGAATCAATCAATTCAAATTTCATGTGAAACCCTAGTAGAAACTTCTTTCTATTATTTCACACTATCATAGCCATGGGCTTTAAGACTCAATTTCTTGATCTTCATAAGACTACTCCTCTACCGAGGTTGATAGATTCCATCTTAATGCGATCCAATTCCTACAACAAACATGCTATAGCTAACGTACACCTTAGGATACCTTTTGATTAGGAGACTGAATTATAGTAAAGTCAAACTATAACACCCTCAAGGTGAACTATCGATGCATCTCAGGTTAGAGAACTAGACACAACTATAGTAACAAGCGAGTCATTGACGAGAAGGTAGACATTCATTTGACTGCTCGAAGTTGGTGATCATGCTTAGTATCTTTATTCTTAACAAGCATCTATACTTTTCACTTCGATGTTTCTACATCATAGATTTAAGATATATCTATCCTAAGAAAGTGATCATACACCATTCTTCTAGATTGATCACCATCCTCATGATGATCCTACGATCAGAAGTAGTTTATAAGTGATAACTAACATAAATTTACTAATAAAAATATTAATCTATCAATTAATTCATATTAATTTTTAAAAATTAATAATTAATTGATACATATGTTTAAGAAATTTATATTTTTATTTATTAAAAAATTAATTAAAAAATAATAAAAATTAAAAGATTAAATTTTATTATCAATGGAAAGATCTTATTTTTTTAATCATAACAAAATAAGTTTTGCACAAAACGGAGCTAAAACGAAGAAGATATGAATTTCTAAAGAAATAAAATAAATAAAAATCAAATAAAAAAACATACAGCTCAGTCAGCTCAAGCTGCCATGCCACATCAGCCGGTGCATCCAAATGCATTGAGCCAAGTCGACGAAGCTAGCGCGCCAAGCCAGCCACACAAGCCGACTCAGCCATGGAAGTCGTCAGCCGGTCTACGATCTAGGCATGGACCGCGACCTCAGCAGAAATCGATGAATCACGGAGCGACACGTAGTGGACCTGGACCCTTAAAGGGTTCACAAAAAATCTATTGCGACTCATAGGGCATTTTGGACTTTTCACTCGATGATAGGAGGTGCTGATTTATTACGGTGTGTGGTACAGTCGGTCCACGCGGTCCATGGGAATAGTAATTATGCGATCGTGTGGCTGCAGTAGCTTGCGGTCAAGATCGGACAGTGGAGGTTTAAAATCAAATTTGATTCAAAATTAGCTTCACACAGATTGCCATCCAATGGTAGCACTCGATCCACGGGATGATCCGATGGTGGACAGAGCTCCTGACGGTGATCAGGACTCCAAACACATGATCAGCAGCTAGATTTTCTCCATCAACATGTGATCAATGGCCAGAATTTAATCCAACCTGATCTGGGCTGATACACATCCAATTTTGGTATTTTTTGGATCATTTGATCCATATCTAATGGCCAGATTTCATCTAGAGTAATAGAATTCATCCAGGACTCTTTTTAATCCAAATTTCACTCAGATTTCTTCCTATTTTGATGATTAAAATATTTTTAGTCCCACATTGCCCACAGAAAAATTCTCTAGCCTTTCAACGCCTATAAATAAGACCTCAGACCTCCAAAATTCAGAATCTTCGATCACGGTGAAGCTTTGCTATAGGATAGAGCCAAACTTTGGATTAGAGGCTGCTTCAAAGCAATGGATGCCGAGAAGAAGGGCTGGGCTTCTACACCATCTTTCTGTCAATGCCAATCTAAGATCATAGGTCAACCTATTTTAAATTTTCTTTTATGTATTTAAATTAATATAATATTTACTTTTATGCTTTTTAATTTCATGCTCTTTATTCTTATTGTAATTTAATTTCTACATTTTAATTATTGCTCTTTATTTTATTACAGGTAGATGCTAAGATCTAACTAGTAGATCTTAGTACTAAGTTTAAATTTCTACACCTTTTAATTTTTACTTTTTTATTTTTTGACTTCACTTTTGATTTCAAAACTCTTTTCTTTTCTTTTTTTCTTGAAAAATCAAAGATTTTAAATCTAAAAACACTATCTTTCCTATAGATTCAACTCGACTCACTGCTACCTATATATTTTTAATTAATTTAAGAAGTCAGATTAAACTGATAAACATGATATCTTAACGACAATATCACGCTCTTATCAAATTTTTGACACCATTATCGAAGATTATTTTTGATTTTTTATTTTAATTTTATTATTTATTTTAAATAAATTAAAAATAATTTTGGCAAATGCACCAAGTTTTTGGTGCCATTGTCAGAGATTATTTTTGATTTTTGATTTTAATTTTTTAATTTATTTTAAATAAATTAAAAATAATTTTGATAAATGCACCAAATTTATAGCGCCGTTGTCGGGGAAGGCACGGACATTAAGTTTTTGATCTCTTTAATTTTTTTATAAATAAATTATAAATAAAATTTTTATTTTCTTATAAATATTGCTTGCTAACTTTTTTTTATTTTATAAAAAAAGAGGTTAAAGAACAAAAAGAACCAAGGCAAGGAACAAATCATTCAATTTTGCTTAGTGAGATCAATCCTAACCCTAGTTTTTTATTTATTTATTTATTTATTTATTTAATTTTTAAATTAAATTTTAAAAAAATATATCCACTTAAATCTAATTAAAAATCTCATGACAAGATTAGAAATTCTAACTGCTTAGAGCATACAACATATTAGTTTTATTTTTATTTTATTTTTTCGATGATCGCTGGAGATATGATAAGCTTTTAAGTTTAATCAATTTCATGCATCTACTTTAGTTGCATAAAATCTCTTGTTGAAAGTGATTGTGCATATGCATCTTTAAATCAAATTAAGGGTAACACCCAATTAAATAAGATAAGATGGAGATTTGATCATCCTTTCTTGGCCCACAAACAACCAACTAACATCCTACATTGACCTAAGCCTTTAATTTTAAAATCAATTAGACATCAGCTCAATAGGATAAAAAATTCTAAGAGTTGAATCAGATTAGGGTTAGTCAATTTGACTGTTGTCTAAGAAAATGGTTCAGGAACGACTAGACCTGAAGGTAGGTGGTTTCTAATTAATTTCCTTAGCTTATCGGTCAAGCATAATTTATGTCTAAGGCAAGCAACGGAGGGACTCCCACCGACCTTACACTTACCTAGCTAGTTGATTGGCTGATTCTTCACTTCGAGGGCTTGAAGGTGACCTTGACAGTTAGGAGCTGTCTAGATCTAGGATAATCCTTAGTCAAGATTGATTAACCAACTTGATTACTAACCAACATCAAATCTAATTAAAATTAATTCTTCTCTCTCTTCTTAGTTCTAGGACTCCTTAGGACCTCTTTTTTAGAACTTTTATTTCTTCCTTTTTTTTTCTCTTCAAAAATAAAATAAAATTAAATAAAAATTAAATTAAACTAACTAAAAAAATAGTAAAAATAATAATTAAATTAAATTAAAAATAATAATTAAAAAAATTTAAAAAAAATTAAAAAATTAAGTTTTTAAAAAAATAATAAAATAAAATAATAAAATATATATATATATATAAATTTTAAAAAAATTTTGAACCGTACATTAGGGTTACACTAATACATGCACGGTAGAAAATCATTTTTTTTGATTTAGTTGAACTTAATTGAATGGTGATCACACTAAACCTGATAATCAAATGACTAATCTGAACCTAATAGTCCAAAAATTAGATTAAATTGACCTTCTTGCTCAGAAATTAGATCAACTCTTAATCCTAGGTCAATAATTTTCTATATAATTCGCATCACCTAGCCCAACCCATCATGCTGCATAGTTTCTACATTTTATCCAAGAACAAGTTTAAGCTGCCCAAGGTTACTCCAAATTGATTAATGATCTATTTTTAAATTCTTATAATCTAGATTGGAGCAACCACCATAATTTTTCTTGGACATTGCAATAGACTCAAGCTCAAACCCAAATTTCATCTATCCAAAACTATCAAAATAAGCCCCAATACCAAAACTATGCCTATAATAATGGTTAGCCTAGTCAGTTTATCTAGCTATCATATAACAACCAGCTATCATACCCACCTCCTCAACAGACCAATCTAGCCGATGATAGATTTAACCAAATTCAACAATTAATTCTGAATCAACAACAATCGATCTTGACTCAACAAGAATCTATCACCAAGCTAGAAGCTCAAATTGGATAACTAGTTGAGTCTAACATGAGGAGAGAACTAGATCAACTATCGAGCCTACCAATTTCAAATAACCCACATAATGTCCACCAACCACCTAGACCAAGTTATCAATCTAATGTCTCACTTAAGAATCCTCAATTTGAGAATGCCAATATAATTCCTAAACTTAAAAGCTATAAGATTCTTATGGATCCATACCAAGATCAGGAGAGAGGCTAGTACTGATGCTAGCCAAAATAAAAATTTAGAGAAATAGATTAGTACTAAGACTAACCACATAGAAGAATCCGAGCCAGAAACTAGTATTGATGCTGGTTCTAGTTTAAATGAGACAGACATAGGAAAAAAAAGAATGGTTGATTTACTCAAGACTTATAAACCTAATGTCCTATTCCCTTCAATCCTAGAAGTCGATTCTTCTTACAAAAATCAAGAGGCATGTAATGAAGTGTCAATGGAGTTTTTTAAGCAAGATCACATTAATTTACCTTCAAAATTAAACCCATCTTTAGACATCTTTCCAGTATTCAGTGCATTAAACTTAACTCCTAATTCAAAAACTAAATTTATGAGCATTTTAAAAGAACAAATAGGAGAAATTCTTAATAAACATGGGTCTGAGAATGGGGTCACAAACTATGTTCCCCTAATTAACAATGAATATATCAATAATAGGATTATAAATCAACTTTCTAAGATTGGCAATCCAAAATAATTAAAATTTATCAATCCAATATTTAACACAGGATAGTAAGCCATATTGTGTCTGCCTGAAGATGGTAAACTTAACGCTTGTTGGGAGGTAATCCAATATTAAGTTTTTTTCATCTAATTTATTTTTTTAGTTTACTTTTTTTTAGGACATGTTGAATAAGTTGGAGGGAGAGCCCAAATTCTCAAAGGCATGTGTTGGACCAAAAATATAATGAGTCAAGTGTATTCTTTCATATTTTTTATTACATTCTTTATTTTTTCTTCTCCATTGAGAATAATATCGATTAAGGAGGGGAGAATAATAAAATTTTTATAATTTTTTAAGTCCTCAAAAAAGTTAGTATTTAGTATTTAGACATCTGATTATACTTAAGAATCGAATAAAACTAAACATTTTTAAAAGAAAATTGATGCACAGATCAGAGAATCTATGAGATATTGAGGAATCAAGTATTAAAACAATCCAATAAAGAGTTAAGTCTAGAACATAAAAAGTTTTTTTTTGAGCATTTCTAATTTTTTCTACTAGCATCAAAGAAAAGTCTACTTTTTATGGGCTTGTGTAAGATAACTATACATTTCTTCATATAAAAAATTAAATAAAATATTTTTTAAGTACTTCTCACTGAGTAACCAAACTTCTTTGCCTAAGCAAGCATTGAGTTTCGCATTAAAAGATGGGAAGGGCAAAGAAGCTCATTATAAAGCTAGTCTTAACTCGTAGCCTATTTGATTTGTGCTAGTAAGCCCGAGGGGTATTCTATACCTAGTGCCCTAAAGCCAATTGGTTTGGGAGTCATTGGCCCAAGACAAGCTATATGTATCAAATAGAAAGCTTAAGGGATTAAGACACTCAATAATGGTACAATATTAAAAAAAAATATTGGTTTTTCACTAACTAACTGGATCTCATTACCTAAGTAAGCAATGATATTCACATCAAAAAGTAGGCAATGTGAAAATAAAAATCAATAAATGAAGGACGAAAGTAGCAATACACTTGCCTATATGAAGTTTAGACAAATCAGAGATAAAGATGGGATAATTTAGAAAAAAATTAAAAAAATTTAATATTTTTTACTTAATTTTTTTATTGATAAGTATTAATACCCCCATGATATACCTCACTTAAGCTCTACTGAATATCAATGGCCATTTTGAAAACTACTTAGGTAAAATTCAAAACTCTAAAATTAAAAGATATTAAAAACTAAATTCTTTCTTTACTCGAGGATGAACAAAGCTTAAGTGAGACGGTGTGATAAGTACCATAAATTTATCAATAAAAGTATTAATTTATTAATTAATTTATATTAATTTTTAAAAATTAATAATTAATTAATATATATTTTTAAAAAATTTATATTTTTATTTATTAAAAAATTAATTAAAAATTAATAAAAATTAAAAAATTAAATTTTATTATTAATGGAAAGAGCTTACTTTTTTTATCATAATGAAATAAGTTTCACACAAAACGAAGCTAAAATGAAGAAGATATGAATTTTTAAGAAATAAAATAAACAAAAATCAAATGAAAAGAAACATACGGCTCAGCCGACTCAAGCTGCCATGCCATATTAGTCGGCACATCCAAATACACTGAGCCAAGCCAACTAAGCTAGCATGCCAAGCCAGCCACGTAAGCCAACTCAGCTGTGAAAGTCGTTAGTCGGTCCATGATTCAGGCATGGACCGCCAACTTAGCAGAAATCGATGAATCATGGAACGACATGTGGTGGATCTAGACCCTTAAAGGGTTCACAAAAAATCTATCATAGCTCACACAATATTTTAGACTTTTCACTCAGCAATAGAAGGTGCTGATTCATTATGGTGTGCGGTATGCGTGCAGTCGGTCCATTGGAATAGTAATTATGTGATCGTGTGGTTGCAGTAGCTTGTGATCAAGATTGGACGGTGGAGGTTTGAAACCAAATTTGATTCAAAACTAGCTTCACATGAATTGCCATCCAATGGCAGCGCTCGATCCAGAGGATGATCCGATGGTGGAACGATCAGATTTTCTCCATCAACATATGATCAATGGCTAGAATTTAATCCCACATGATCTAGGCTGATACACATCTAATTTTGGCAATTTTTGGACCATTTGATGCATATCTGATGGCCAGATTTCATCCAGAGCAACAGAATTCATCCAGGACTCTTTTTAATCCAAATTTCACTAGGATTTCTTCCTATTTTGATGATTAAATTATTTTTAGTCCCACATTGCCTATAGAAAAACTCTCCATCCTTCCAATTTCTATAAATAAGATCCCAAACCTCCAGAGTTCAGAATCTTTGATCAAGGTAAAGCTTTGGTATAAGATAGAGCCAGGCTTTGGATTAGACTCTGCTTCGAAGCAACGGATGTCGAGAAGAAGGGCTGGGCTTCTACACCATCTTTCTGCCAACGCCAATCCAAGATCAGAGATCAGCCTATTTTAATTTTATTTTTTTATATATTTAAATTATAAATTTTTTAATTAATATAATATTTATTTTTATTCTTTTTAATTTCATACTCTTTATTCTTATTGTTATTTAATTTTTATATTTTAATTATTACTCTTTATTTTATTGCAAGTAGATGCTAAGATCTAACTAGTAGATTTTAGTACCAAGTTTAAATTTCTGCACTTTTTAATTTTTGCTTTTTTATTTTCCAACATCACTTTTGATTTCAAAACTCTTTTTTTTTCTTGAAAATCAAAGATTTCAAATCTAAAAATACTACCTTCCCTATGGATTCGATCTAACTCACTACTATCTATATATTTTTAATTATTTTAAAAAGTTAGATTAAATTGATAGACATAATGTCTTAACGATAACATCGTACTCTTATCAATAAGTTAATTATGATAACACATATCTCAAATTTTTAACTCTTAAGAATATATGTTGTTGGTACAGAATCTGGTTGATGTTAGATCGAGCTGGAGTTGGAGAAGAAAAGGTCACCATCGATGACCTACAAAATAAAGTTCCATCCAGAGTCGGTGGTGGTGGCTCTAATAGGATCCTCCGATGATCAAGTCAGCTCTTCTGGCCAACAGAAATGGAGTGCTCAGACAAGAATTCAATAGAGTTTTGAAAAGAAGAAGAGAGCTTAGAGAAAATGTATCTAGAGGATTTCTTTTATAGATGGAGTCTGTAGTAGTTTGATAGTGACAATCATGCTCGTCCGATCATGGGCCGTTCGGGGCTATGTGAAATTTATTATGGAGTGAGGTATCATCCATAGTAGACTAATAATGACAGTCTTAACCATCCAGTAGTGGGGTCATCTATAGCAGTCTGATAATGATAGTCGTAATCATTCGATAGTGGTGTCACCTGTAGCAGACTGATAATGACAATCATAACCATCTGGTAGTGGGGTCGTCTGTTCATTGAGATTTAATAGTCGAAGTCTGAAGGAAGTAGGCATTGGTTGATGAAGAGCTTTGACATATATCAATTTTAAAGAAGTTCGAACTCCTAAAGAGAATACGGTTAGAGAGGATCATTCAAGGGGAATACTACTTGAAATTTGAAAGTAATCCACTAGAGGAATTCGGATGGTGTTCGACTGATGGAGATGTCCAGAAGGAGTTTGATTGGTGAAGAAGTTTGATTGATGGAGAAGTCTAGAAGGAGTTTGGCTATTGAAGAAATCCAACTGAAGGAGAAGTTCAGAAGGAGTTCGACTTCTGTAGAAATTTGAATGAAGAAGATGTCCAAAAGGAGTTCGATTCCTCAAGAAATCCGACTGAAGGAGAAGTTCAAAAGAAGTTTGGCTCCTGAAGGAATCTGACTGAAGGAGTAGTTCGAAAGGAGTTTAGCTCCTAAAGAAATTTGACTGAACAAGAAGCTCGGAAGGAGTTCGACTGCTGGAAGAATCCGATTGAAGGAGAAGTATGGAAGGAGTTTGGCTCCTAGAGGAATCCAACTGAAGGAGAAGTTCGGAAGGAGTTTGGCTCTTGGAGGAATTTGACTGAAGAAGAAGTTTGGAAGAAGTTCGGCTGCTGGAGGAATCCGACTGAAGGAGAAGTCTAAAAGGAGTTCAACTCCTGAAGGAATCCGACTGAAGGAGAAGTCCAGAAGGAGTTTGACTCCTAGAGAAATTTATCTGAAAGAGAAGTTCGAAAGAAGTTTGGCTGCTGGAGAAATCCGACTGAAGAAGAAGTCTGAAAGGAGTTTGGCTCCTGAAGGAATCTAACCAAAGGAGAAGTTCGAACGGAGTTCGGCTCTTGAAGAAATTTGACTGAAGGAGTAGTTCGAAAGGAGTTCTACTTCTATAGGAATTTGATTAAAGAAGAAGTCCAGAAGGAGTTTGGCTCCTCAAGAAATCCAACTGAAGGAGACGTTTGGAAGGAGTTCGGCTCCTAGAGGAATTTACTGAAGGAGAAGTTTGAAAGGAGTTTGACTGCTGGAGGAATCTAACTGAAGGAGAAGTCTAGAAGGAGTTTAGCTTTTGTAGGAATCTGACTAAAGAAGATGTTCGAAAGGAGTTTGGCTCCTCGAGAAATCTGACTAAAGGAGACATCCAGAAGGAGTTTGACTCCTGAAGGAATCCGACTGAAGGAGAACTTTAGAAAGAGTTTGACTCCTAGAGGAATTTGACTGAAGAAGAAGTCTAAAGGAGTTTGGCTTCTGTAGGGATCTGACTGAAGGAGAACTTTGGAAGGAGTTTGACTCCTCGAGGAATCCGATTGAAGGAGACGTCCGAAAGGAGTTCGGCTCCTAGTGAAATTTGACTGAAGAAAAAGTTTGGAAGGACTTCTACTACTGGAAGAATCCGATTGAAGGAGAAATTCAGCTCCTGTAGAAATCCGACTGAAGTAGAAGTCCGAACTGAAGGAGAATTTTTGATTGAAGCTACTGAAGGAGTCCGGACTGAAGGAGAATTCTCGATCGAAGCTCTTCTATGATTACTAGTTACATTAGGCCAAGCATCAGATTGGACTTCGACGAAAGCAGGGTTTATCTCCAACCATAGTCCCGCTACTCTCGAGTTCAAAATTGAATTCGAAATTTGAAGGATGGGAGAAAAAAAAGACGATGGCTGAAATCTCCGAGCTCGACCTTAGCTTTCTTAAGGAGGAGGAAGACGACATGGATGCGGGACCGTCTAATGCTATAATCAAACATTCCTTCGATGAGCTCACTTCTAGCCTATCTGAACCTACCATAGAGGTGCTCAAACCAGTTCAAAAACCTAAGGCTCATTTTTCTCTCTGTCGTCTTCTTATGAAATGCTTGTTGTAGATGTCGAGCTCATTATTGACACCGAGCTTGTTGTGGACATCGAACTAGGACCTCTTCTACCAATCATGATAAGGTTTTACCTTTCGCATTTGACATAGTCAGGTTATCATGGAAAAATACATGTAAGGATTCTCCACCAAGCTTCATCCTTCTTCATGTCTTTGGTCTACGAGGTTTCGACTTTTGTTCATGTTAGGATAAGGCTTTCCTTCTATTCTTATCATAGCTTACGGAGGTACATTAGGGGCATCGGTAGGATCTCTCCATCCATCCTATCTTATATCGACGAGGTTGTCGACTTTGCTCACGTTAGGATGAGGTTCTCCTCCTATTCCTAATATGGCTTATGGGAGCGAATTTAGACCATTGATAGGGCCTCTCCCCTCACCTCATCCAAAATGAATGAGGCCTTTGACTGTGCTCACATTAGGATGAGGTTTTCCTCCTATTCTGAATGGACTGTAGGGGCATCTTAGGGCCATTGTCAGGGCCTCTCCCCTCATCTTGTCTAAAATGAACGAGGCCTTCGACTTTGCTCATGTTAGGATGAGGTTCTCCTCCTATTCCTAATGGACTATAGGAGTACCTTAGGGCCATTATCAAGGCCTCTCCCCTCATCTCGTCTAAAATGAATGAGGTCTTCGACTTTACTTACGTTAGAATGAGGTTCTTCTCCTACTTCTAATGGGCTATAGGGGTACCTTAGGGCCATTGTCAGGGCCTCTCTCTTCATCTTGTCTAAAATGAACGAGGTCTTCGACTTTTCTCACGTTAGGATGAGGTTCTCCTCCTATTTCTAACGGACTATAGTGGCACATTAGGATCATTGTCAGGGCCTCTCCCCTCATCTCATCTAAAATGAACGAGGTCTTCTATTTTGCTCACGTTAGAATGAGGTTCTCCTCCTATTCCTAATGGGCTATAGGGGCATCCTAGGGCCATTGTCAGGGCCTCTCCCCTCATCTCATCTAAAATGAATGAGGTCTTAGACTTTGCTCACGTTAGGATGAGGTTCTCCTCCTATTCCTAACAGACTATAGGGGCACATTAGGACCATTGTCAAGGCCTCTCCCCTCATCTCATCTAAAATGAATGAGGCCTTCGAATTTGCTCACGTTAGGATGAGGTTCTCCTCCTATTCCTAACAGACTGTAGGGGCCTATTAGGGTCATTATTAGGGCCTCTCCCCTCATCTCGTCTAAAATGAACATGGTCTTCAACATTGCTCACATTAGGATGTGATTCTTTTCTTGTTCCTAACGGGGCTGTAGGGACACATTAGGACCGTTGTCTGGGCCTCTCCCCTCATCTCATCTAAAATGAATGAAGTCTTCGACTTTGCTCACGTTAGGACTAGGTTCTCTTCCTATTTTTAATGGGCTATATTTATTATGAAACTAAGTTCGTGGGGTAGTCCTCCTTTATCATCGATACACAACAAAGATTAGGGTGTTGGAGTAGGAGGATTTTATTGTAATCAAATTATCAATAATACATTCATAGATTTTTTGAATTTCATGGTTGAGGCAGGTCTGCCCCCTCGAGTTCCTTTAAGTAGTACATCTTGGGTCAGACGACTTTCATGACCTCGTATGGTCCTTCCAAATTTGGGGCATGTTTTCCCTGGCTCTAAGGATGAGAGATAGCAGCTCGTCGAAGTACTAAGTCCCTTAGAGATAGTATTGATGATGTAGAGAGGTGGCGGATCTTCTTGTTGTTCCTCTCTTCTTGGTGGTTTAGACTACGACAGTGATCTCGATCGATCTTCTCTTGCTTCAAATCGGTGTCTAAGGAATCGACCTAGCTGACCTCTCCTAATGAGCTTCTCGATCTCATCTTGGAGCTGAATGCATTCTTCAGTATCGTGATCATGCTCACGATGGTAGAGATAGTATTTGCTAGGATTGCACTTGCTAGGATGAGTGCACATCCTTTCAGGCCTCGATAGTTGCTCCTTGATCTCCATCAATACTTATATTTTTGGAGTATTAAGGGAGACATAGTTGTAAAACCTTCTGAAGGGAGAACTTCATCATGCCCTTCTGTTGGAGCTTCTTTAACGATGAGCTCGAGGAGGAGTTCGAGCTCACTTGCATTCGAGGGGAGTCCATGAGCATGGCCGAACTTCATTCAGCCCTCCACCAGCTGTGGGTTTATTAGACTCACCCATATGCTACTTTTCTATGGCTCTCTCATCCTTCAATTTGAAGGTTTCTTTCACTTGGGCATATCCTTCAGCTCGAGCTAGCAGATTGACAAAGTCCTGGGGTACTTCTTCTCCAAGGAGAATAGCAAATCATTCTTCTGAAGGCCATCCTTGAGTGCGGCCATTGCAACAGATTGATCTAAGTTTTGGACCTCTAATGCAGCAGCATTAAATTGGATGACATATGCCTGGATAGATTCCTTCTTCTTCTGCTTGATATTCATCAGAAAATCTGAAACTCAGTGCGAACGTCTGCTGCTGATGAAGTGAGCCATAAACTGATGGCTCATCTAGTCAAAGAAGAAGATCATACCCGACTTCAACATCAAGTATCAATTTCTTGGTACTTGCTTTAGGGTAGATGGGAATGCTTGGCATAAGATGACATCTGGTGTACCATAGAGCAGCATCATGGTCCGAAAGTCCTTCAGGTGATTGATCGAATTAAAGATTCCATCATAACTTTTAAATTAGGAAAGTTTAAAGTTTGGTGGAATGAGCTCTTGCATAATCCTCTAAGTAAAAGGAGGATCAGTGCAAATATTATTATCGTGTGAGGAGAAAGTATGACGGAGCTTTTTGATTCGTCGGCTCATTTCCTAGAGTCTTTGATTCAGGAGATCTTCACAATCATTGATCTCTAAAGTTTTTTAGTGGGATGGAGGCAAAGCTCCTCTTGGGTTGAGTCATGGTCCGAGCAAGGGCTCTCCACCCTCTACTTCCCCTTTTTGGAGGTCACCGATCAGCTAGCCCAAGTTGGTCATCCCTCAATCGGATTATGGGGCTCCAAAGAAGTCTGCTCTAATCGAATTGGCATCGGAGCCTAACGATGTATGGTTTGCACTGCCTCTATAAGATCTCAAACCTGCTGGATCAATAGGTTGAACTGCCCCGCATTCACCATGGCTGCAGGTAGCGCTTGAGTTATCAGAGCTGAAGCGGGAGTGGATAAACTTGGATAGGATTTGGCTGCAGAGGCTATTGATCATCGGGTCAAAGCTTTCCTGAGAGGCTTTTTTTCTGAAAAGAACTCTAAAGAGGAAGAAGAGAGATCGCTGCTGAGCATTCCTTTCAGAACAAAAAAACTTCAAGAATAGAGGAGTCCTTCCTCTAGCACCAATCCTGTTGGTGCAGAATCTGGTTGATGCTGGATCGAGTTAGAGTTGGGGAAGAAGAGGTCATCGCTAGTGACCTACAAAATAAAATTTCATTCGAAGTCAGTGGTGGTGGCTCCGATAGGATCCTCCGATGACCAAGTCAGCTTTCTGGCCAACAAAAATGGAGTGCTCCGGCAAGAATTCAACAGAGTTCTGAGAAGGAGAAGAGAGCTTAGAGAAAATGTATCTGAAGGGTTTCTTTTATAGACGAAGTTCGCAGCAGACTGATAGTGACAATAGTAACCATCCAGTCATGGGCCGCTCGGGGTCACATGGAATTTATTACGGAGAGAGGTATCGCTTATAGTAGACTGATAATGATAGTCGTAATCGTCTAGTAGTGGGATCGCCTGTAGCAAACTGATAATGATAGTTGTAACTGTCCAGTAGTGGGGTCGCCTGTTCGTTGAGACTTAATAGTCGAAGTTTGGAGGAAGCAAGCATTTTGGTGAAAATCTTTGACATATATCAATTCCAAAGGAGTTCGAACTCCGAAAGAGAATATGGCTAGAGGAGATCATCTGCGAGGAATACTACTTGAAATCTGAAAGTAATCTGCTAGAAAAATTTGGATAGAGTTTGACTGATGGAGAAGTTCAGAAGAAGTCCAACTGGTGGAGAAGTTTGACTGATGGAGAAGTCTAGAAGGAGTTTGGCTGCTGGAGGAATTCGATTGATGGAGAAGTCTGGAAGGAGTTCGACTCCTGTAGGAATCCGACTGAAGAAAAGTCAAGAAGAAGTTTGGCTCCTTAAGGAATCTGACTGAAGGAGACATCCGAAAGGAGTTCGGCTCCTAGAAAAATCCAACTGAAGGAGAAGTTCGTAAGAAGTTCGGCTTCTGAAGGAATTTGACTGAAGAAGAAGTCTGAAAGGAGTTCGGCGGCTAGAGAAATCCGACTGAAGGAGAAGTTCAGAAGTAGTTTTGCTCCTGAAGGAATTTGACTGAAGAAGAAATTCGAAAGGAGCTCGAATCCTGAAGGAATTTGATTGAAGAAGAAGTCTAGAAGGAGTTCAGCTCCTGAAGAAATCCGATTGAAGGAGAAGTTCAGAAGGAGTTCGGCTTCTGAAGAAATTTGACTGAAGAAAAAGTCCAAAAGGAGTTCAACTACTGAAGAAATCTGACTGAAGGAGAAGTCCAGAAAAAGTTCAGCTCCTGAAGGAATTTAACTGAAGGAAAAGTCTGGAAGGAGTTCGACTACTGGAGGAATCCGACTGAAGGAGAAGTCCAAAAAAAGTTTGGCTCCTGTAGGAATCTAACTGAAGAAGAAGTCCAAAAGAAGTTTGGCTCCTCAAGGAATTCGACTGAAGGAGACATCTGGAATGAGTTCGACTCATGGAGAAATTTGACTAAAGGAGAATTCTGGAAGGAGTTCGGCTATTGGAGGAATCTGATGAAGAAGAAGTCTAGAAGGAGTTTGGCTCCTATAGGAATCCGACTGAAGGAGAAGTTTCGAAAGGAGTTTGGCTCCTATAGGAATCTGACTAAAGGAGAAGTCTGGAAGGGTTCGGCTCCTCGAGGAATCTGATAAAGGAGACATCCGAAAGGAGTTCGACTCTGGAGCAATTTGACTGAAGGAGAAGTCCAAAGGAGTTCGACTGCTAGAGAAATCCGATTGAAGGAGAAGTTTGAAAGGAGTTCGGCTCCTATAGGAATCCGACTAAAGGAGAAGTCCAGAAGAAGTTTGGCTCCTCAAGGAATCCGACTGAAAGAGATGTCCGAAAGGAGTTCGACTCCTAGAGAAATCCGATTGAAGGAGAAGTCCGGAAGGAGTTCGACTCTTGGAGAAATTTGACTGAAGGAGAAGTCCAGAAGGAGTTCGGCTACTAGAGGAATCTGACTGAAGAAGAAGTTCGGACTGAAGGAGACTTCCCAATCGAAGCTCCTGAAGAAGTCTGGACTGAAGGAGAATTTCTGATCGAAGCTCTTCCATGATTACCAATTATATTAGGCTAAGCATCAGATTAGACTTCGACGAGAGCGGGGTTTATCCCTAACATATGTTATCATACCTATTGATCCAATGGATAAATCATAGACATAAGTTAACACAAATATGATTGACAAAATAACCCAAATTTTATTTATAAGTGAAAATTTATAAATTATGTTCATAGAAAGTTACACGTGTCAACTAATCTAGCTTCCAGGGCATACATCTAACCAACTCCAACTTGATCTAAAATCAATTGGTTATAAATCTGTCCCATCTACTCAAGGTGGATTTTAGTCTTTCATTGGCTCAAAGGCTTCATCAATGGGTCAGCCGCATTGTCTGCGGTATTGACTCTCTTCACCTCGACATATCCTTTCATGAGGTAATCGCAAATGAGGTGGAACCACTGCTTGATATGCTTGGATTTTTTATGAGAGCTCGGCTCCTTAGCAAGTTCTACGACATCGTTGTTGTCATAGTAGAGAGGAACGACATCACTCCTAGCTTGGTAATAAACTTCTTGAATCAGAATGCCTCTTTCATAGCTTTCAAGATAGTGATGTACTCTGCTTTTATGGTAAAATCTGGAATCACCATCTGCTTGGAACTCTTCTAGCTCACAGTGCAACCATTGCACAAGAATAGGCTTCTTGATGTTGACTTTCGATCATTAATGTCAAACATAAAGTCTGAATCTGTATACCCCTACACTTGGAGTTCTCCATTATCAAAACTCATCTATCTAAGAAAGCGATCATATACCAATCTTCCGTATCGATCACCATCCTCACGACGATCCTACGAGAGCAGTTTATAAGTTAATTATGATAACAGATGTCTTAAATTCTCAACTCTTAAGAATATATATTATCATACCCATCAACCTAATGGATGAATCATAGACACTTGATACATAGATGTGATTGAAAGAATAACTTAATTTATTAATAATAAGTCAATTAACAAATTATGCCTTAGAATGTATTACAAGTGTTGGCCAATCTAGCTTCTTGGGCATACATCTAACATACTCCCACTTGAGCTAAAGTCAATTTTGCTATAGAAGTTCTATCATTTCAAGATGGGCTTCAGTCTTTTGTTGGCTCAAAGGTTTCATCAGTGGGTCAGCCTCATTGTTTGTAGTGTCGACTCTCTTTACCTCTATGTATCCCTTCTCGAGGTAATCACGGATGAAATGAAACTGCCACTCAATATGCTTGAATTTTTGATGAGACCTCAGCTCCTTAGCAAGGACTATGGTGCCGTTGTTATTGCAATATAGAGGAATGGTATCAAATGGCATCACTCTTAGCTCTATAATGAACTTCTTGAAATAGAATGCCTCCTTCGTAGCTTCCATGGTGGAGTCAGCTATCACTGTCTGCTTGGAACTCTTCCAGCTTACAGTTCCATCATTACCCAAGAACATGCATCTTGATGTTGACTTTCGATCATCAATATCATACATAAAGTCTAAGTCTGTGTACCCTTGCACTTGGAATTTTCCATTACCAAATATCAGAAACATATCTTTACTCATTCTCAAGTATTTAAGGATATATTTCACAGAAGTCTAGTGCTCTTTGTCTGGATTTAATTAATACCTGCTTGTGACACTCACAGCATGGGTGATATTAGGTTGTGTACAAAGCATGGCATACATGAGGCTTCCTATTGCCAAAGCATATGGGATCTTGCTCATGCATTCAATCTCTTCCGATGTATTGGAGCACATCTTCTTGGAGAGAAATCCCATGTCTGAAGGGTATAAGACCCCTCATAGAGTTTTTTATGCTGAACTTCTTCAGCACCTCCTTATTGTACATTTTTTGGGACAAACGTAGCATCATTCTTGATCTATCTCTATAGACCTTGATTCCTAAAATAAAGGATTACTCACCTGGATCTTTGATAGAAAACTCCTTAGATAACCAAACTTTGATTGAGATCAACATGAAAATATCATTTCTAATCAGAAGGATGTCATCCACGTACAATACAAGAAAGACAATAGCATTTTCACTGATCTTTTTGAATACACACGACTTTTTCTCCTTCTTGATGAAACTAAATGATTTGATTACATCGTTGAAACGAGCATTTCAACTTTGAGATGCTTGCTTAAGCCTGTAATTGGATCTTTGCAATTTGCAAACATTATGATCACTATCACTGAAAGTAAAACTAAGCAACTATTCCATATAGATATTTTTCTTAAGATATCCATTCAGGAATAATGTTTTCACATTCATTTACCATATTTCATAATCAAAATATACTGCAATGGCAAGCAGTGTGCAGATGAATTTAAACATGGCTATTGGTAAAAAAGTATCAATGCCTTCACATTGACTATACCCTTTCGCCATAAGCCTAGCTTTGAATGTCTCTACATTTGCCTCTATACTAATCTTTTTTTTGAAGATCCATTTACACCCAATAGGTATAATACCTTTAGGTGGATCTATCAAGGTTTAGACTTGGTTTAAGGGCATTGAGTCAATTTTAACTTCATTGCCTCTAACTATTTCTCGAAGTCGATATCTGATGTCACCTCATCATAAGTTTTGAGGTCCTCTCTAGGTACCCCATTTTCTATGAGAAATATTTTTTCTACATCGTCTGAAATAATACCTAAGTATCTCTCAGGAAAATGAAAAATCCTACTTCACTTTTGAGGTGGAGGTAGTCTATGGATCGGCTTAGACTAAACTAGTTCCTCAAGTTCCATGGCTCGTTGCTCTTCAAAGATTTTCTTCTCGAGCCTAATCTATCTTTTAATGCCTCCATCTTAAATAAACTATTTTTTAAGAAAGACAGTATATCAACTCATAATCATATTATGGTATTCTGGAAGATAGAAATAATATCCTAATGACTCTTTAGGATATTAATAAAACAAGCTCTAAGAGACCTAAATTCTAACTTATCCACTTGTTGTCTTTTGACATGGGATGGACAACTCCAAATCTTGAGATGACTTGGACTCGATTTCTTACCATGCCACATCTGATATAATATGGTAGAAACAATTTTAGAAGGAATCAATACATATATTGCTATTAAAAGTTTATGTTCTCAAAAGAAAAATGAGAAGGTCTGTGAAGCTCATCATGGAATGAACTATATATAATAAGGTCTGATTTCTCTATTCTAAAATCCTATTGAGTTAAAATATTTTAGGCTGAGTCCACTATGAGACTATGCCATGTTCCTTGAGATAATCCAAAAATTTTCTACTAAGGTATTCGCCTCCTCGATCTGATCGAAGAATCTTAAGAGATTTTTTGGTCTATCTTTTTGCTTCATGTTTGAATTTTTTAAATTTTTCAAAAGCCTCAGACTTATGATGCATAAGGTACATATACCCATACCGAGAAAAATCATCGGTAAAGATAATGAAGTAGAAAAAGACTCCTCTAGCCAACATATCAAATGGACCACAAACATCTGAATATACTTAAGCAACTAACTCTTGGTCCTTTCCCCATGTTCCATAAATGATAGCTTGGTCATTTTTTCTTAAAAACATGATTCACAGACTGGAGATGACTTGGAAGTCAACGGACTCAACAATCCAATTTTTTCTAATTTGTTAATCCTATCTTCTCCAATATAACCTAGTCTTAGGTGTCACATGTACTTTTTATTTATACTATCTCTAGGTTATTTAGATCCTATGGTATTCACACTTTGCTTGACATAATTTACAAAAACATCAACATGTAACTGAAAGATTATCGTTAATAAGAAAACTACTACCAGCTTTATTATTTCTAAAATAAATGTTATAGTGGTCCTTATAAAAACAAATTACATAATCTTTCTGCATCAAGTAGGAGATAGAAATTAAGTTCATGCTCATAGCAAGCACCAAATAATAGTCTCTAAGAACTAAAATGCTCCTAGATGGTCGTCACAGAAGGTACATTTCCATGGCTATAGTAGCAATCTTTGCTCCACTCCTAACATGTATGATCATTTTGCCGTCTCTCAGCCTCCTGCTATCTTCAAAACCTTGCAAAGAACTGCATAAATGAGCACTAAATCCAGAGTCAAGCATCCAACTGGATGCAGAAGAAATTGTTAGGTTCATTTCAATGACAAGCACACCTTCAGAAGGTCCTCCTTCCCTCTTATTCTTTAGAGTCGCCAAGTAAGCGGGGTAGTTTAACTTCCAATAGCATCGGAGTTACAATGAAAACACTTTCCCTTCTCTATGGTCTTTTTCTTTAGTTCAATCTTCTTCTTGTTCTTCTTCCCCTCAACTGTCTATTTCTATACGAACTTCTTTTTCTTTCTAGAAGATTTTTTTTGAAAAAAGTCCTCTCCATAGCAAGTACAAAGCCCCTTGATCTTTTCAAAGTTCCCTTAATAGTGACCAGCATATTCATAAGCTCAGCCAAGGTGCATTGGATCTTATTCAGATGATAGTTTATAATAAACTATCTATATAAATTAGTTAAGGACTGTAGAATATGATCAATCTACAAATCCTTGTCCATGGACATGTCGAGCTTCTCAAGTTTTTCTAGATCCTTGATCATTGATAAATAGTGATCATGGACCAACTGTCCATCATGCATTTGTATCTTGAAGAGTTACTTGGACACTTCATAGTAAGCTGCATGGCTCTGCTCATCATACAACTCTTATAGGTGAGCCAGCATCTGCCTGGTCATCCTCATGTTCTCATGTTGGCGCTACAACTCGTTAGACATTAAGGACAACACATAGCACCTAGCCTTATTATAATCGTCTAACTACTTCTTATGCGATGCTCTCTGATTAGTGGTCGGACGGGCTAGAAGAGGAGAAAGATCCTGATCAAGGACATAGGTCAATTTTTTGGAACTTAAAACTATTTTTATGTTCTAGAGCCAATCCTTAAAATTAGGTTCGATCAACCTATTAGTCTTTAAGATTCTGGCTAGGAGATTGAAAGTAGATATGATTCCTATAGAGAGTTAAAATTTTTAGTTAGATTTTATATTTTAATTTAGCTAATTTATTTTAAAAATTTTATTTTAAAAATAAATTTGCGCTCTCATTATTTTTTTGGATCCTAACACTCTGCTAGAAGAGATACAAAATCTCTGCAATCAAAGATTTCTAATGGGTGCTACAGTCCCACGATTGACTCACCACCTTACCTAACAGTTATTGGGGATGAGTTAGCTGATGAGTGAACAATTCTTGTCCGATGTTTCTTTAAACATCTTGTAGCCAACTCCGATCTCTAATTTATAAAGCTCATTATGCTTAGAATATTGCTCCAATCCTTAGTTAAGTCAAACCCACCATTTGCATGAAATGGATACATGATTGAGACCCTCATCGTATTCAGAATATTAAGCCCAACCCTTCGTCCTATAGCATCTCATGCCTAATAGTATGGTTGCATCTTCTCGATGCAACTAAACTACTATATCCAGCCGAGAACAATCAATCTCGAAAAGGGTCTGCAAAACTAAAATGGTGGAAGACTACATGACCTAATATTTTATAGAAATATTTTAATTTAGGTCTCATCCTTAATTAGTTATAGCTATTATGACTAATCTAGTGGCATGGGCTAGCTTGAATTATTGACAACCTAATATAAAATTAAATCGACCCAATTGGCTAGGTAAGTAAGATCGATGGGAGGGATATGCTATTAACTTGCCATAGATGCTATCTAGGTGAGTAGCTCCCAATTAATGACCACTGTTCATATCCGTCAGAATTATCTTAGATACCAATTTGTCAATCTAGAATTGATTAGGTTCGCCTACAATCTAGGCTTGAATCATTGAGCTAGATTAGGTCATAAGATGATCGATAACATATGGCTATTGATCGATCTTGACCAAACTTACAACTACTTGGACCGATCATAGAGCACTCTTGATCCCATCCTAACTAACTCTTGATTCGGTTTGATTAACCACTCATGCTAGACCTAATCAAGCTACCCACACCTTGAACCCATGTATTATGAAAATGTCTTAAATCTTTTAATTCTCAATTTTAGATCTATTTATTTTCATAATTTAATTCTTAATTAAGTATAATAGGATTCAAGTTTAGATATAAAATTATTTTAAATCTAAACACAAAATAAAGCATGAAAAATAGATCCTAGGATTTCTGGATCTAGGGTTTAGCAGCAAGGAAGTTTTATCTTTTCATTGTTCTTCTTCATGAGGACGACCATAATAGGACCCCTACATGTCATAAGAGCATCCCATCATATGGGAAGAGAGGGCCTTTAAACCCTTTTTTCTCTTATGACCAGACGACCATGGTGGCTACCCCATTTGGAATACTTTGCTATTAAGATCTAGATCTAGATCTATAACATGCATATATCATATATATGAAAATAGATCTAATTAATCTAATCATGCTTTATACACATGCATCTCATGTATCTAGTAAAAATACATCTCATTCATTTTTAAATTCAAAAAATTTTGATCTCATCAAAAATCATAATCTAGATCCACGTAATCTAGATCTATGAACCAACAACATGGCTCTGATACCAGTTGAAGGAACTTTTCTGCTTTGCCAAATCAGATTAGATTAAATGCAGCGGAATTTAAAAATTTCATATCCGATCCAACACATGGTACATGGATCTAATAACAAAATCTAGAAACAAAATATACAAATATGGATGGTCATCACATCACTTTGTGTGGGTAAATGATCTTTGTGATCTGATGATCAAGTCTTGATCAAGGTCCACCTTCAAGCCGTGCACGTCCGACCTCTATAGGTATCCGCTCAGGCTCAAATCTAGATATCTTCTCTAGCTTGATCTAGCTTTGACAAGTCAGATCTAGATCTCTTGGATATGTCTTTGATCTGATCATCGACTGCACTTTGATCTACACTCGATCGGATCTCCTTTTCTTATGCTGGTAGCACTCATCCTTTGAGTACTTGGATCAACCTAACTCCTTGGTTATGGGAGAGAGAGAGAGAGATGAAGTGGAGAGAAGAGGGAGAAGGCATGGAGGAAGAGGGGCAGAGCTTCGCTATTTCTAAAATTGCAATGCTAAACTTTTTAGTAGGATCTCTATTTATAGAAATAGGAGACTAGGAGTCCAAGAGCTTTAAGTATTTGACCAAGTCAAATACTTAAGGCAGAAGGACTCCTTATGAGATCTGGCACCCCACCTTATTTCTACGTAGAATTTTGTCGAACAAAATTCCCTTGGGACATGCACCATCTTATCTGATAAAAGTGGTTGGTGCCCTAAATAACTCCTCCCAGTTTTAAGTTTGAATCAAAATAATCCTTGACTCATTCAAACTAAGTTAAATTTAAACCCCTCCCACCTTTATCCATATCCATAAGGGGTGCACGCTAGATGAAAGGGGGCATGTGCCCCTCTTATTCTCTCTCTCTAAAGAGCACATGCCCCTAGAGAAATTCTATGGGGCGTGCACCCTCTCTCCTAAGATTAATTTTAATGATTTTAAAATATTGAGTATTAATGATACTAATCACTTATTTCAAGAATGTATATAGGACTTTTCAAGTGCTTAAAATGAAAAAATTATCTATCGAAAAAATCCTCTCACAAGAAGAAAAGTCAAAAAAAGAATAATTTTAAATGCTCAAATAAGACGTTTTGGATGCCTTAATGATCGAAAGAATCATAAAAATTAAGGTTCCTCAAAAGTTGAAGATAAAAAGCAACTGATGCAGAAATATATGCAGAATTGTTGAAGGCTGAGAACTGAGATAATTTAGTAAAAAACTGAGCTAGCTCAGTACTTAGTCAGCTCAGTGAGAAAACTTAGTTGACTCAGTCTCAAAAAATAGAAACATAGAAAGCTGATTTTTGAAATCTACTGATACTGAGCTGATCCGGTTGAAAATTGAGCCGACCCAGCGAAAACTAAGCTAACCCAGTGACTATAATGGCTAGTTTTTTAGAACTTCATCTTTTTGTCTGTAATGATTTCCAACAGCTATTCCAAGGGTTTCAGCATTCAAAACTCATTCTCCAGTCATTTTAAGGCATATAAAAGGCTAGAGACTCAATGGGGAAAGAAGGAAAGTCGATTAAAGAGAGAACATCTTCAAACTAAGAGAGGGTTATTGAATATCTTTGAGAAAGAAAAAAAGAGAGAAATAGAGTGCACAGAATTGGAAGTTTTTCAAGAATCATCTTCTCTAACATCCTCAACATCCTCTTATGCATTGATTGAAGAGAAGTTAAGCTTCGAAAGATCAACGATTCAGCTTCTTCTCCATGCTTTAAAGAGTTTTTATTTTCTATTTCTTTTATACTGAAATTATATTTTATTTTCTTTATAAGTTTCTTTGGAGGAAAGAAACTTAAGGTAAAGGCTGGCCTAAACTCGTAAATAGATGTTGTATAGTTTGATTGGTGAGTCAAGGTTAAAACCAATCAAGATTGATTATTGGCTCGAAAAAATAACCATTGTATGGTTATGGTTGGTGAGCCAAGATTAAAACCAACTGGATTGTTAGTGAACCCGAAAAACTAATAGTATAATGTCTTGATTGCTACTCCTATTGAAAATCAACTAGATTTGTTTATGTGCCTTGAAAAACAAACACACTATAATCAAGGAAGGATTATAATAGAATTTTTAAGAAAAGCTTGGAGAGCGGACGTAGGAGCGGATTGCTCCGAACCACTATAAATTTTATGTGTTTGTTGTGCCCTCTTGTGTTTTCTTTACTTGCTTTCAATTCTTACTTAATTTTATTTCATAATTAGCAATCTATATAATTTAATTCCACTGCTATTTATATTACACATCATCATTACATCTTTTGGATAATTGTTAAAGTACATTCTTGATAAAGTTCAATTAGGCTTAAAATTTTATAAGTACCCAATTCACCCTCTCCTCTTAGGTAGCCATCCTTGGGCAATAAGTGGTATTAGAGTAGGTGTTCTATTATTAATTATTGACCTAATGATCAAGACCTAAAGATATTGGCAACCCAAAATGAAATCCTTTTTTAATGAAGGCGATCCCATAGATAGATCCTCACTTTTTAATGGCTCAAATTTTATTTATTCGAAAGCTATGATAAAAATATTCATACAAGCACATGACTATAATATATGAAAAATTATTGTTGATAGCTCACACACCCATAATGCATTGATCAAGTATGATAAGAAAATGACCCAACTTAATACTAAGGCCATGAATATGCTTTATTGCTCTTTAGATATTAACAAATTTAATATAATTTTTTCATGTATTTCAGCTAAATAATTTTGGAAGAAATTGAAAACTACTTTTGAGGGAGCAAATCAAAGAAAAATATCAAAATTCTAAGAAGAAAAGAAAGCTTACTCCAACTTATGCCTCATGGTGCATGAGGACGAAAAGGAGAAGAAAATAAAGAAATAAAAAAAAAGAAAGTATTGATTAAGGAGGAGCAAAGCAAAGAAAAGAGAAATGAGAAAGTGGAAGAAAGAATTACAAATCCTTACCTCATGACCAATGAAAATAAGGTAAATCTTGAGGATTCTTCCGATTTTACTTTCAATGAATTGTTTGAAGCCTTCAATAATTTAATAGATGAATTTAAAAAATTGAGGCTCAAAAACGAAGAACTTAAAAAAGGTCAAATCTTCTCTTAGCTGATTAAAAGAGTAAATTATTGTTTGAATAAAGATATTTTGAATGTAAAGAATGCTTTGGCTAAGAAAAAAGAAGCACATTTTTTAATTTGAAAAATCTTTTATTAAAAAAAATATTAAATTGAAAATAGAGTTTAAAAAATCAAAACTTTATATTAAAAAAAAAGAAAGCTTGCTGAAAGAAAAGAAGTCTCTTTTGGAAGAAAATGCCAATTTAATAAAAGAGATTGAAAGATTGAAACCTATGTTTAACAAGTTTATAATTGGCACTCAAAAGCTTCTATCTATTTTAATCAATCAAAAAGCTATTTTTCATAAAGTTGAAATTGGCTATAATTCATTAAGAAAATAAAAATTTGTGAACAACATGTTTAGTAAAGCTCGTTCTAAAAATCATTTTATAGTTTACTTTAAATGCAACAAAGTTGGCCACAAAATTTTTGAATATAATACTAAAAGAATTGGTCATACTTTGATTAAGCATATATGGATTCCAAAAGGAACTATATGCTCTAACCTCAATGTACCCAAGATGGCTTGGGTACCAAAAGTTAGAAAATAATTTTTGCAAGCCAAGCATCCAATGAATTAAAAGAAGCTAATTTTTATAAATGGATGACTTGGACTTGAGAAAATGGGTGGTGGTATTTGGTAAAAGCTAAACCTTTCTCCACATCATACTATCAATATATACTAAATTTATTTAGAGTGAATAATTAATTTTGATGATTTATTCATGCTTATAATGATCATACTCCATGACTTGAATATTTTGATGTATTGCTTAAAACTGGTATATCATTTTGATTGTTTGTTTTTAAGCTTATATTGTTATCTTAAATTCAGTATGATATATCAACTTTTTCTTATCAATTATATATTTGAAAAACTTAAATCAATAAAAGCTTAACTAATTGAAATCTCTTAAAAAAAGGAAAGAATAAATATTAAAATCGGTATCAGAAAATTTTTAACATATTTTACTTGAAAAATTCCATCCTTTGAAAACCTAAAGTGGTATCAATATGAATTTATCATTAGACATACTTAATATAGTATTAAATATGCTCTAATATCTTTGAAAAGCTTTATCACTCAATGTATTTAGAAAATAATCTACTTAGAAAGTAGGAGCATGATATCAATATAAATTTGGAATTAAACATGCTTATTTTGGAATTAGATGTCCTATATATTTCAAATTTGATACTCTTTTAAAAATAAATTTTTAGAATTTGATAGTTAAATTATCTAAATTTAAAGGTTAAATTTGGTATCAATTAAACTTATGATAAAAATGCTTATTTTGAAAGAAAAAGGAGAAGAAAAGTTGACTAGTTATTTATGGCATTAATTATGAAAAAGAGGAGGATAAAATATTATTTAAACTATTTTGGAAGTTAACAAAAATAAAAATTATTAATGATTATTTGTACTTTACTTGTTTTGATTGATTTGTTTCAAGTAATTATTTATAATTCATGTGTTTTAGTCATATCATCATTCTCTTTAACAATTAATTGGTATCAAGATATTATTATTGATCTTAAATTCTCAAACAATTGTATTATGGCCCTTTTAATTTGAGCTTTCATTTGATCTTGATTTCTTAATATAATTTGATTGATTTGATTATCAAATTATTTTTGATGACTAATTAGAATTAAAGTAAATTTGAAATAAATTCTCACTCCAAACTAATTTGATTTAATTTGAGTTTGATAATCTGATTTACTATTTTGATACATAATTTTAATTTTAGAAACTCATTTAAAAATCTAAATATAATACTAAAATTTTGATGTGCATTGAGAATTTTCTATAAAATTACTTGCATCAAGAGTCTTTTACTTAAGAAATGTGTTTAAATAAGTGATTCTCCTTTGCCTTGATACTATATACTAGAATCATTGACTTACTGGATACATTTTTGATACATATCTTTTTTGAATATAATTGATTAAAATTTTTTAAGAGAAAGAAAGATTGAATATTAAAGTATATATTATGCTTGATTTCATGATCAAATCTTTTGAAAAGCTCTATTCTTCTTAAAGCTTAAAAGTGCATATTTGAAAATCTAATTAAAAAGATCATATTCATTCAAAAAGGGAGAGAGCTTTTGATGTTTGAATTCAAGCTAATTTCTAAGAGTGAATGAAGTATTTTAAATATGTTTTAAATCAAAAGATAAGTTTTCAAAGAGAAATAATTCACTTGACTTGATTTTTTTTTTTAAATCAATAGATCTCTAAATTGATACAATTCTCATATATTATTGATTTTAATGATCTTTCTTCATCCTTTCCATGAGATTTTTGATGCTGTCAAAAAGGGAGAGAGAAAAATATTGAGTATATGCTTAAAGGATTAATGCTTAAGAAACTCAATAAATTTGATGCTTAAAAACTTATTACTCATTGATTTGAATTAAGACATAAATTTGAAATGAGTATATAAAATATATGCAATGAATTAATTATGTACAAGGAACCAAAAGATTAATTGAGAATATTCATGAAGTACTTATTTATATGTTTAATCTATACTTCATGATACTTTATGATATATTTTCATAAAATGCATTGAAATATATTATTTATTTTTATTGTGTATATACTCAAGATTTTATGATCATCAAAAAGAAGGAGATTGTTGATCCGAAGATTGATTTTGATGATTCCAAAATATTAAGTATAAATGATATTAATCACGTATATCAAGAATGTATATAGAACTTTTCAAGTGCTTAAAATAAAAAATTATCCATAAAAAAAATTCCCTCACAAGAAGAAAAGTTAAAGAAAAGAATGATTTCAAATACTCAAATAAAGCTCAAACAAGAAGTTTTGAAAATCTTAATGATGGAGAAGATCATAAAAATCAAGATGGAAGAAGCCCTCAAAAGTTGAAGACAAAAAGCCACTCATGCAGACATATATGTAGAATTATTGAAGGCTGAAAACTGAGATGACCTAGTAAAAAACTAAGCTGGCTCAATACTTCGTCGCTCAATAAAAAACTTAGTCAGCTCAGTCTCAAAAAATAAAAAAGTAGAAAGCTAATTTTTAAAGTCTACTAATATTGAGCCGATCCAGTTGGAAATTGAGCTGACCTAGTGAAAAACTGAGCTAACCCAGTGACTGTAATGACTAGTTTTTCGAAACTTTAACTTTTTATCCATAATGAATCCCAATGGCTATTCCAATGATTCTAATGGTCAAACCTCATTCTCCAGTCACTTTTAAGCATAAAAAAGGCTAAAGACTCAATGAGGAAAGAAAGAAAGTAAATTAAAGAGAGAAAATCTTCAAACTAAGAGAGGGTTATTGAATATCTTTGAGAAAGAAAAAAAGAGAGGAATAGAGTGCACAGAATTGAATGTTTTTCAAGAGTGATCTTCTCCAACATTCTCTGCATCTTCTCAAGCATTGATTGAAGAGAAGTCAAGCTTCAAAAGATCAATGATTCAGCTCCTTCTCCATAATTTAAAGAGTTTTTATTTTCTATTTCTTTTATGCTAAAATTATATTTTATTTTCTTTACAAGTTTCTTTGGAAGAAAGAAACTTAGGATAAAGGCCGGTCCAAGCCCGTAATTAGACGTTGTATGGTTTGATTGGTGAGGCAAGGTTAAAACTAATAGAGATTATTTGTTAGCTCAGAAAAATAATTATTATATGGTTGTGGTTGGTAAGCTAAGATTAAAACCAACTAAATTATTAGTGAGCCCGAAAAACTAATGATGTAAGTTTTTAATTGGTTCTCCTATTAAAAATCAACTAGGTTTGTTTGTGAGCTCAAAAAAATAAACACACTATAATCAAAGAAGGATTATAGTAAAATTCTCAAGAAAAGCTTGGAGAGTGAATGTAGGAGTGGATTGCTCCAAACCACTATAAATTTTGTATGTTTGTTGTGCCCTCTTGTATTTTATTTACTTGCTTTCAATTCTTACTTAATATAGTTTTATTTTATAGTTAGCAATCTATATAATTTAATTCTTTTGCTATTTATATTGCATACATCATCATCACATCTTTTGGATAATTGTTTAAGTACATTCTTGATAAAGTTTAATTAGGCTTAAAATTTTATAAGTACCCAATTCACTCCTTTTAGGAAGCCATCCTTGGGCAACATAATGAGATATATCGTGATTTCCATCATCGACATCATCAAAACTTCTTTTGATGGATTAGAACTCTTTTTAGTTCAGCCAATTAGAATTATCGATCATCAAGATAATTCTATTTGATCTCATAATCTATCAGTGATACTTAGCAGTATGTGGTGGCAATCCATCAAAACTAAATAAGAATCTCTTGGTATAATTATTATATGATTCGATTCTTTTATCATGAGTTCCAATAGAATCGAGGTTAAGGTTAACATGTCAAACCTCATACCTGTCATTTGATAGAATCAATCGATTTGAGTTTGATATAAAATCCTAATAGAAATTTCTTTCTATTATATTACATTGCCATGGCTATGGGCTTTAGGACTCAATCTCATGATCTTCATAGGACTACTCTTCTACTGAGGTTGATAGATTCCATCTTAGTGTGATCTAATTTCTATAATGAATATGCTATAGCTAATATATACCTTAGGATTCCACATGATTGGAAGACCAAGTTATGATTATTCAAACTATAACACTCTCAAGGTGAACTATCGATTCACCTCAGATCAAAGAACCAGACATACAACTACAGCAACAAGCGAGTCATTGATAAAAAGATAGACTTTCTTATAACTGCTCGAAGTAGGTCACACTCAGTACCCTTATTCTTAACAAGCATCTGTGCTTTTGCTCTGGTATCTCTACACCATAGATTCAAGACACATCTATCCTATGGAAGCAATCGTACATTAATTTTTTGGATCGATCATCATCCTCATGATGATCCTACAATTGATAGCAGTTTATGAGTTAATTATGATAATACGTCTTAAATTTTTAACTCTTAAAAATATGTGTTATCATATCCATTAATCTAATAGATGAATTATAGACACAATTTAACATAAATGTGATTGACAAAATAATTCAGATTTTATTTATAAGTCCAAATTTGCAAATTATGCCCATAGAAATTTATATATGTGTTGGCTAATCTGGCTTCTAGGGCATACATCTAACACTATAGTCATCGAACCCTGATATAATGATGACATTTGTTCTATCTAAAGTTGCCAATGGGTTGAAGGTAAATACTTTTCACTCAATTTGGGCTTCGTCTCATTCCATAATGTGATCGGTGCTTATCTAGACCTAGTGAACTATCGCTCAACACTCACCCAATATTGTTTGGCTGCTCCTACGAGTTTCATTTTGGCAAAATGGATACAATGGTCATTAAACATATCATACTAATCAACGAATTGGTCCATGCCAGTCAACCAATCAATGAAAGTCCTAGGGTCAAATCTACCATCAAAGGTTAGGGCCTCAAGTTTAATTTTCCTAGTAATGTCATCAACAGGTTAGAAGTTGAGCCTAACAAGGTTAGATTGGTTTCCATTGCTTGAGGCTCTAAGAGCTATTCTAGCGGGCGTAGCATTGGAGTTCGCAATGTCATCCGCAGTTTGACCAATCTCAAGGGTGGTCACATGACTTTCTATGTCATCTAATTTAGTATTCAAAGTGGTCAATTATTGCAAAATCTAGTCCATTGCTGTGGGATCAAAAGACATTGGTACAGGGTGATAAATTTTACTACTCCTAGGGATCATGCACTAACCTACAGCTCTAATACCAAATCTAACGTAGGACGGTCTAAAACCCTATATGCCATGCACCCATGCAACATACAAGATGTCAAACCTATCTTACAGGTTGCTATCCCTTAGATGTGATAGGCAAATAGTTTGCAAAATAAAATTAATGAGCAATTTTTTAAAATTAATTTTAATAAGAAAGAATGTTTGGCTAAAGAAAATAATAAAAGAAACTAGATCAGGTAAGAAATTATACCACATGATGTTCAACAAGCATGCAATTAGGCTATTATGATTAATCCAAATCAATTCACAATCTATCTACAACAATCTCCTAGCTTAGCTTATGGATGTCTGCATCGTTAATTTCTTCCCAATCATCACAATCAAGTATCGTATGGGAAAGGAAAGGGCTGAATAAAATTCCTAGAGTTTTAGAAAAGAAGTAATACTAAGGTTCACCATCTCAGCACCGGATCCCATACCGATAAAATTCTACTATAATGTCGGTATGTGGTTCGGTACGGCAGTATCAGTACGCTTCAAAATAGCGTATCGGTATAAGATTAGTACAGTATGAGATGGTCGGTATGGGACGGTATAGGGTCGTAGCCATTCCATAAGTAATACTATGAGTTTTCTGAAGAAAGAAAATAGAAATTAAGCTATTCTACAAACCCAGCCTTTATTACTAATAGATGATATTTGTAGATCTAGATCTAGATAGAAAATTAGCACTACAACCTTTCTTTTTTTGAAGCAAAGAAATTAAAAAAAACTATTTGTTGGCCTTGGGTTGAAGTTGGCCCAGATTACTAGCATAGATGGCTGGTCAGATGTCTCGGATAGCATGCACAAGGAGAAGGAAAAGGAGATCTTCATCTTCAACCTCTGTCCTTTTCTTTCTTGAAATCTTTCTAACTTTCAAATCTCAACCAAATCTCATAGGTAGGTAGAAGAAAATAGAGGAGAATGTAGATTTAAAAAAATATAAAACTCTTGACCTTGCTAGAACAGATAACATCCCGAAAAAAAACTTTCACCACAACTCTTTTAACAAGACTCAAATTTTATTCAATATTCAATCCATCTTCTTAACCAAAGCCTTGTGGGCTATTTATATACTAAATACATCTAAAAATAATAAAAAAATATTTCAAACCTAGAGACTTCTTTAGAAAAATAAAGATGATAGAATAAGATACTCCTAAATAGGAAGAAAGATGATAAAATCTTTCTAAGCCAAAAAAGAAAGATGATAGAGTAAAATCATCCTCCTAAATAGGAAGAAAGATGATAAAATCTTTCTAAGCAAAAGAAAGAAAGATGATAGAATAAAATCTTTCTAAATAGAAAAGAAAGATGAGAGAATAAAAAAATATTTCAAACCTAGAGACTTATTTAAAAAAAGAAAGATGATAGAATAAGATACTCCTAAATAGGAAGAAAGATGATAAAATCTTTCTAAGCCAAAAAAGAAAGATGATAGATAAAATCATCCTCCTAAATAGGAAGAAAGATGATAAAATCTTTCTAAGCAAAAGAAAGAAAGATGAGAGAATAAACTCTTTCATAATAGATCTAAAAAATCTTTAGATTCACATAGTGAGTTCGGGTGCCGACTTGTGTCGCCTTCATTGATAGATCCGAAACTTGAATGTTGGTGCAGGTCGGGCTCGATCTATATAAAAAATTATAAAATAAAAAAATACGGGCCATGAGGCCCCTATTTCAATTGGCCGAACGGCAGATCCCTCCTTCAACCCCCCACACAATCTCCACTGCCCTCCAGCAACTATCCATCTCCCACTCTCTCCCTCTATCTCTCTCTCTCTCTTGCTCTCTCTCATTCTCCCTCTTTGCTGCCCTTTCATTTATGTCGGTATAAGCCCAGTACAAAATAGCAAGGGACGTGCTGAACAATGCTATCAATAGATTGGTCCAGTGCTGGCACAGCAAATTTGGTATTGCATCTTTCCGATCATAATGGTTCTATGGCTTGACGTCAACGGAAAAAGGTAAGAGCGAGGGGCTCATGGACAGAAAAGTTGGTTGTCTCCATACTCTGCAAACCTGACTGTTCGCACAAGTCCATGGTGCTCCTCACTTAGATTTTCAAGCCAATATCTAAGAAGGAATCACCATGGACAATTTCAATATCAACGTACTTCATTATGCCTCCTCACTGAGATATATATCCTGCTTTGTTATTATCCCACCATTTACTATGTTTTCCATGTTGAAACCACAAAATATATGGCTAATGCAACAAGTAAATTATTATGCAGTCTTAGCAAGTGTTGTTCATCCTTTGGCTCATAATATAAATAAAAATCCTGAGAATCTCCAAGTCATCCACTTTGATGCCGCCTATTTATTACCTGCTGACTAACTAATAAAATTTCTTGCAACAGGTCATTCATTAGCTTATGTTATGTGCTGAACCACCTTTCACCATTAGTTACAACTTCTCGCTCATGCTCCACCTACTCTGCAATTTAGAACCCCGCTAATCACCATACAACTTTCTCCAACTAGCACAGCATCAGGATCCCATAAGACTAGTTGCTTAAAGTTATATTTATTAAGGTGAACAAGAGTTAGGCAACAGGTATATGAACATTTTTGCTTGCACCATGCCCAAAAATAAAATGAAAAGAAGATTTGCAATAGAAGAACTAGGATGCACCAACAATTGCTTTTTGTAATCTACCCTACAGTTGAGATAATTCTCAAATATACAACCTTTTCCAGGTTTCCTATCACAAAAACATCTATCATTTATAACTTCTCATATCATATACGTGCAAATAACCAGACACTATAGTTTCCAGGATGCGTTTGAAGCTTGTGCCATGATTTTCCTTCAATTAACTTTTAAGTAGATAAAGAAGATTTGCAAAAGATGAATTAGGATGCACCAAAAATTGATTTTTGTAATCCACCCTACAGTTGAGATAATTCTCAAATATACAACCTTTCTCAGGTTTCCTATCACAAAATCTTCTATCATTTATAAATTCTCATAGCATATACGTGTGAATAAGCTGACACTATAGTTTCCAAGATGCGTTTGAAGCATGTGGCATGATTTTCCTTCTGTTAACTGTAAAGTAGATAATGAATATATTTGTAAATTGAATTCATAAGGTTATCAAGATGCATAAAAAGCATATAATGTGACAAATTATTTTGACCATTTCAATGATTATGCATGGTAGCTAAAGTAAAATATGAAATGTATTAGCTTATATCATGTGAAATGTGAAAGGAATATGTGCTACAACCCAATCGAAATATGTATTTTGATGAAAACTTTTTTTTATCTTTCAGACTCATGTAATGGCATTTTAAATAAATAAAGATATTTATATTTCATCATATGTTTTAATTATTTATTTTAAGATTATGATGAACCTTATAGATTAGAGCTATGGTTTTAGGATTATAATGAGATCATATCAGTGAGACATAAAATCTTAAAATTCTAATTTAAAATATTCTTGATCAATGGAACATTGAGTTGATGATTAATATTTTTAGAAAGACTAACACATCCTATGTATGCTTGATGGAGAGGATGATTAAACTTACAATCACTAGTGTATGACATTAATACAAAAATATAGGTGCTCATTAGAGAATTGGTTCTGTTGGTGCAGAAAATGGTTGGACACTAGAGTTCGTTGGAGCTGGAAGAGATGAGGCCACCAACAAGACCTGCAAGATGAAGTCTAGACTAGAGGTGGATGGCTTCGGTAGGATCGTTCGATGATCAAGTCAGCTCCCTGACCAACAAAAATGAAGTACTCAAGAGAAAGTAAGCGAAAATGAGAGCTTAGAGAGGAGAAGCATATCTGGTGGATCCTTTATATTAATAGAGCATATAACAGAATGATGGTGATAGCGATAATCGTCTGCTAGTAGACCGTTCGGGTTATGTGAAGTTTGTTATAGGAGGTGGGCTGTCATTTATCACGACTTGTAAGCGGTTGAGTTCCATTTGACGAAGTTCGGATTGGAGGTTGGAGATTTCTATGTTTGTTAGTAGGTGATTTATACTGGAGTGGAGAACTCGCGGTCGGGTGGGCCGAGCTAGGAGATTGGAATCTAAATAATGAAGGATGAACTCATGGTTGGTTGGATTCTACCAGCACTGCTCTTGATAGCTTTGAGAAGTTTGGCCGGAGCAACATGATGGTTTGCATGTAGGATTTCTAGCTCTACTTTTAAAATTTTTTCGAAAATCAAACATAGCAAAATTAAAAATTAATCTAATTAATTTTTCTAGAGCTAGAGATCTGATCTAAAAATCCTATAAATATAGGATCCATTGTGATATGTATGCATGAAAATCTGAAAATAAAAACTATTAGTAGTAAAATATTTTTTACTACTTTACATGTTCAGAACACATTATCTTTGCATGGGTAGTTGATCACCACAATCTGATCACTATTGAAAAGATCTGATCATTGCGATGAAGCTGCACAGCATGTCTGGGCTCCATGGATGTGTTAGATGTGTGCCTTAGAAGCTAGATTAGCTAAACACTTGTAATACACTTCTAAGGGTAATTTTATAATTTTTACTATAAATTAATAAAAAGATTATTTTTCTATCACAGTGTGTATTTAAAGTATCTGTGATACATCCTTTGAGTTAATGGAATGATAATTCATATTTTTAAGAGTTAAAAATTTAAGATATGAATTTTCATAATCAACTCATAAACTACTTCCGACCGTAGGATCATCATGAGGATGATGATCGATCCGAAAGGTTGGTGTACGATCGCTTCTTTAGTATAGATGAGTCTTGAGTCCATAGTGTGGACACACCAGAGCGAGAGTATAGGTACTAGTTAGAGAATAAGGGCACTGATCGTGACCACCTTGAGCAGTCATAAGGCAGTCTACCTTCTCGTTGATGACTGGCTCGATGCTGCAGTGGTGTGTCTAGTTCTTTGACTTGAGGTGCATTGACAGTTCACCTTGAGGATGTTATAGTTTGACAATATCATAACTCGATCTCCTAGCCATTTGAAATTCTAAGGTGTATGTTGGCTATAGCATGTTCATTGTAGAAATTGGATTGCACCAATAGAGGATCTATCTATCTCGGTAGATCCAGTAGCTCTATGATGATCATGAGATCAAGTCCTTAGGCCCATGACATGGCAGTGTGAAGATGATAGAAAAAATTTCTTTTAAGATTTCATATTAGACTCGAATCGAATAATTAATTCATATGACGAATGTTGGATTTGATGAGTTCACCTTAACCCTAATCTTATTGGGGCTCAAGACAGAAAAAATCCAATCACATAGGTAGCTGCACCAAGAGGTTCACTTTTAGTTTTGATAGCTTACCACCATATACTACTAGGTGTCACTGATGGATTTTTAGAGCAATTAGAATGATCTTGATGATCGATCATTCTAATTATGTGAATCGAAAAAGTTTTGGTCCATCAAAAGGTGTTTTGATAATGTCGATGATAGATATTGCGATATATCTCGTTACCATATGAAACTGAAACAACTGGATCACACAAAAAAGAATTTGGATCTGGATGTCATCAATTGGACTAACCCAGTTCAGTTGATTTGGATTAGATCCAATTAGGTTCAAGAAAATCATGCTAGCACATGATTGAGCCTAACATTCTTCTTTTGTAATCATTCTGGTTCATCTCGATTGAGTCAAATCTATTTGGGATCACTCAGGAATCTTATCTTAGTCTGACTGAAGTTTATCTAGGTCAGAAAAGTGTTATCTTAATTCATTAGATGAATTTAAGATAACACCTACCAATTCTTGTCACCTACCATTTTCTAGTTTTGGATATTGGTCAATAGTTGACCCTGGACACTTGGACACCGGGCCATGTGGCATGCACCCATTGGAGAGAACTTGGGACTCCTGTCCCCCTACTAAAAGAGGAAAGAGAGATGGCACACGCCACCCTAGGTGTGCATCCTATGTGGATAAGATGGAATCCCATATAGATGGGACTCCAAGATAACTTGATGGCCTTGAACTTTTTGGCGTCAATTTCATTGGGCTTATCCAGTGTTGGCACCAACTTTAGTGGATTTTTGAGGGACTCTATCTAATATGATCATCACCCCACCAATCAGATTTAGATTTGATTAAATAAAGGCTTCTAATTGGTTGAGGTGATGTGGCACTGCATTGCACAGCAGGATCTATTTAAACCTTATTTGCACCTAGGGTTGAGAGCTCTTAGCCAATCCACCAGGCTGCAAGGCTACCCTCCTTTCTTCCATGTCTCCCTCTGATCCTCTCTCACTCTTCTCTATGCCCAAAGAGTTGGGTGTTATGAATTATTTTCAGACCTATGGAAACCCTTGTACCTTGTACCAATTCTTAGGAAGCAAGTTGGAGATGATAGCAAGAAAGATAAAGATCAGATGATAAGAAGATGAGATGGTGGCAGAGTGAGAAAGAGAGAAAGCTAGGGTTTTAGAAAGAAAAGGGATTCAATTCATTCTCTTATCCATAATCTACATATACAAGTATATATATAGACATCCTAAGTCAACATGACTCAGCCCAAAAGACTCTCCTCAGCTAACCCATACATGAAAACACTCACCCAAGCCCATGTAAACCCATGTCTTGCATGCTCCATCCCCAGGACTAAAGACCTAGCCAAATACATGAATTAGCCACCTTATGATCTCTTATACCAGGCTTTAAGACTCCTTGGATTAGACTCAATCCAAGACCAAATAGAAAATCCGTCCAGATCTATTCACCACCTTCAAGCTGGCTAGGTCAGAAGCCGAGCCAGCTCAACTGCGTCGCTCCGAACCATGTCATCTATCTGCCTGAGATAGCTAGCTCAGATATGGGCTAAGCCAGCTCAATCTTAGATCAAGCTGGCTCGGTTACGTATCCGAGCCGGCCTGATTATGTGTCAGCCTCTTTATCTTTGATGATACATCTTCAACCAATCCAAGCCTTCAGGAGCCACCATCTTGACTCTTTCATAGTCTCTCAAGACTTGGGAGCACCACACTTGCCCTTTCAATCTTCATCTTGGTGCCCCAAGACTTGAGGCAAGTTTATCCTGTCCATTAGACACATTGATTTCATACATTTATGAAAGCTATCCCGAGAAAGAACTTTTATTAGTGCATCTGCTGGATTCTCCTTAGTGTGGAGTTTCACCAACTTTACTTCACCTTCTTCCATAAGCTCTCTAATATGGTGGTACCTGATATCAATGTGTTTCATTCTTGCATGGTAGATAGAGTTCTGAGCAAGTAATAGTGCACTCTGGCTATCGCAATGCACCCTGATAGCCTTCTGCATGAGGCTCATCTCCAACGTCAATTCTTTCAACCATAGAGCCTCCTTTGCTGCCTCCGTAACACCTATGTATTCCACCTCAGTTGTAGATAAGGTCATGATGGGTTGCAAGCATGATCTCCATGAGACTGAACCTCCAAACAAGCTAAACATAAAGCCTATCGTTGACCATCGCTACCAAAATCTGCATCCACAAATCCATTTATCTACCCCTAAGCTTTTTGGACATGTCGGAGAGTTCTTCAGCTCCATCTTGCTATCCATAGCAGATGCCAACTCCAACAATACCCATCAAGTACCTAAAGATCCACTTCAGTGTTCGTCAGTGCTCCTTACCAGGCTATGCCATGAACCTACTAATCTGGCTCACTGCATGGCCGATTTATTGGTCTACAACACATCATGGCATATATTAAGCTTCCTACACTAGAGGCATATGGTGTTCTCTCCATCTCCTGAGGCCTCCACCTCAGTCTATGGTGATATCATCTCTTAAGAGTCTGAAGTATTCGACAAGTGGCAGCTCCACCGATTTTGCTTCCTTCATCCCAAACCTCTTCAAGACCTTTCTGATGTAGCCTCTTGAGATAAATGCTGTTGGGAATTATATCCTAAAGCCAATCATCTAGATTGTAGATGGTTGAGCTAAATATAATTGTATTTAAATTATTAATAAATAAAATTATTATTTTGGCTTTTTCATTAGTTTGTGCATCTTTTTGTAATGAACTCTTTTGTGATGAAGTCCTTAGGGTTATTTAGACTCGACAAAGGAGGTTTTATCATTTAGTCCTTAAATTAGTTCATGACCAAATGATACACTGTTACTCAGGATGACAACGTATCAAGTGTAGGTCGTTGTGTGCCATAAGTGTTGGTTGTCCTCTTAACCAAAAAGTATGGAGATACTATTATGGCATGCAGGTGAAGTGTAGGAGTGCATTTCACTGAACGTGACCCAATTACGGAACTCTCTACTATCAAGAGTTGCTCGCGAAGGATATGGATATAAGTGTCCCTTAGAACTAAGACCACCATGGTGACTTGCAAGCAACTCATTGTACTTAGGTATCGAACTACCTGAATTTCTAATTCAATGATGGAAGGCTACTGGATGCAGTCAAGTACTTATAAAGTTGGTATGTGTCAAGATGAAATTGAGCCCTCCAAGTGTTGGAGTAAGTGCATCACTATATTTTAATTTAGCAAATCTTAGGTAGGGGTGGTCCATATGATGGACACTAAATTTTGAAATACAATATGGATGAATTTTTAGGATTGGTAGTAAATCCTAGATCATCCTTTGAGCATCGAGGTCAAGAGGATAAATTATACGATAACCATATGCCACAGGTTCATCATTATTGCATTATAATTTTTTGACCTATCTGAATGTCGGATATCATTGCTAGATGGTCACATCGATTGGTACAGAAAATCAGTTCTTGTGCTACCGACTTAGGAATCAAACCTATGAGGTCATACATATAAGAAGTTTCTATCTGATCTGATGACTGATCATGAGTCCTGATGACCTAGGATACTATGGTTAAGAGTTCCGCTGGACTAGGACTCTATGATCAAGAGTTCTACTAGATTGTAACTATACTTTTATAGATCCAACTAGACTGAAACTCATAGTCTTACTTATCTAAACTTTTTAATCAAGAGTTTTACTAGTCTGGAACTCTATGATCATGAGTTTTATTCATTTGGGATACTGGGTTCAAGAGTCCCACTAGTTTGAGACTCCTCAGAAGTTTCATGTTGATGGAACTCTATTGTCCGGACACCCACCCAAATGGGACTCTGATATTTTTGATGGATTAACTAGTAGTTCAATTATTGATTAGCTTAATTTAATTGAATGATGAGGATTTGATGAAGTTTGATTGAATTTGATTCAATTAGGTTTGATCCGATTAGGTCATAAGATGACCTAATTGCTTCTGGAGTTTCGATCTTGATTTGATCAGGACCTGAACCTAATTAATTTCTAATTTAATTAGAAATTAATTAATTTGGGTTAAGCATAATTTGATTAGTTTTGACCTAGTCTAATATGGTCTGGTTAAATTAGTTTGGTTGAAACAAATTTAGACCAAGTCAAAATGAATTTGAATTTCAAACTTGTTTTCTCCCTGCACCACTTCACATTTATCCATGCCTCTCTTTTTTCTACATGTTTTTTTCTCATGAAGATGAGAAGTATCTGTGCCCTCTTCTTATCTCTCTTTGACTTGGTCCAAGGGTTGGGCTACTTTAAATTTAAGTTGAATTTTGAATTCAACTTAGATTGTTTTGGTTGAAACCACTTAACCATCACATCCTTATCCAAATCCCATGCCTCCTTTGTGTTTTCTCATGCACATTTTTGTGCATTCTAGGTGTAGGCATACAGAAGGAGAGTCCTTCTACGTGTCATCCACTTGTGAGGTGGCGTTGGATGCAGATAAGGAGACCACTTGAATTTTGAATTCAAGTGGTTAGTTTGGTTTGAACCTTATCCCTTGCACATGCTTTCCACACTGTGTCGCCCAATTTAAAAGAATTTTTTTTATTTGTTGCATGGATGAGTGTGGGGGCATCTAAGAGGAGTCTATGAGGTTTTCTAGAGAGAAAAGGTGGGTGCATTTTCTTGGGGCGTGAGAAAATTCTAGCATAAGAAAAAAGTTCTCTTGCACCCTTACTCTCTCTCGCACCACTTCTCTAATTTTTATCTCTTTAGTTGCCCATCTAAAAATTGGTTTTGAGAGTGGGTAATAGTAGAAGGAGAGTCCTTGACCTGTGAAAATTTGTTTCACAAAAAAACTCCAATGAGATAGGGTGCGAGAGGGTTTCTGGTGTGTCAAGATTTTTTAGGTGAGTGAAACCCTAGATCTTGGTCTCTAGGTTCGGATGGAGAGATTGAGTGCTGTGAGTATCCGATCGCCATCAAACTTTAGACACTAACTCATCATCCTCCATACTCTATGTTCTAATTTTTTGGAGTGTTTGGAAGATCAGAAAGAAGATGATCAATTGGATCGATCATGATCAACCATCAAAGGCTCCGATAAGGAGCTAGCACTCCAGTAGAGCTGGTCGGGACCAGGAGCTCCATGTGGACCAACCATAGAGGTTGGATAAGTTTGTAACTATAGCACGATACTAGAGACTTATTTTGGTGGATTTAGATTATGGAGATCAGTTACCCACGCATAGGATCGAGTTCTGAACTCATATCGATCAGCATATTTGATTTGCTGATTGATCGTATTTAAATTTCAAATTATAAATTAGCATGTCTAGATCCTTAGTAGGATTTAAATTGATTAGATCAATGCATGTAGTAGATTAATATTTAATTAATTTTAGTTTTTTCTACTTTAATTTTAAAAATATTTTAAAAATGCATGCTAAAAATTCTGCTCAATTACCATCAATGGTATCAGAGCCAAGTTGCTTGACATGTCTAATATGTAACTAAAAATTAAATGTTAGTATATTTGATATGCTTAATCTAGATAACTTAGTAATCGAGAATGAATGAGCCACCAAGCCGTTCGGTCATAAGGGACAAGTATGGTTTAAAGGCCATGTCCTTCCATTCAGTGGGGATCCCTTATAGCGGTAGGGGTGCTACCGTGAACTCATTCATTAAGATGAACAGTGAAAGAATTTTAATGATTAAAATTATTTTAATTAAAAAATTAAATATGAATGTATTTTAGATTAAATCTAAAAGGTTGATTCATAATTTAATTTTTATTATGTTTTATTTTTTATTTAAAATTAGCAATAGATTGCTATTTGAGAAATGAGTCAACCCATTTGAAAACTAGAAAATAAAAATCTTTCAAAATTTAAAAACTATTTTTGAAATGTCAAACCCTAACCCATCAGTCCAAAAACTTAATTAAAAAAATTAAGTATTGTCTTCTAGGCTCTAGAATTGTGAATTAAAGATCCTAAGACAAGATCATAAGATTGTGGGTTAAAGGGTTAGATGAATTTGGTCCATTAATTGGGTTAGACCTAAGGTTAGTTAAAGAATGGATTAATCTAGAGTAATTGATTAAATCTAACCAAGTGTTAAATTAGATTAGATCAAGGACACTCAATAATCAACTCCAATAGTTGTAGTTGGACAAGTCCATATCTTTAACTAGAATAAGATGGACTTGATTCATGGCTATGTGGTTAAGTCCGAAATTACTAGGTTGATCAGATTAAACCTAATTAATCGATTGGTGTCTAAGGTATGTTTAGCAGTCTAGACCAGTGGTTTTTAATTGGGAGCTACTCGCATTGATTCGATCTTTGACGAGTTAGTGGCATATTCCTTCCGCTGATCTCACTTACCTGCCCGACATGGTTGATAGGGATTTGATTAGATCACTTGATGATTCAGACTGACCCATATCATTAGGAATCAGTTTAACTGATTTCAATCAGTAAGACTGAATAAGGTGCCCATGGACCTAAATTGATCCTAATCCTAACCTATTGACTTGATGAAATCAATGGGAGGACTTGACTTGGTGAAGTCAGTAGGAGAAATTTGGTTCCTATCCTTTCTATCCTTAAATCATATGTAAACTAAATCATCTAAATTATTAGGTCTTTAAAATGACTAAGTTATAAGGACAACTGAATCATAGCCTCCCATTAAGGTGAATAGTAATAAGTCCAATTTTTTGGGTAAACATTGGAGGTGTCTTACACCTTGTGTTTATTTGCATATTGAAATTACTGTACATCATATGATGATTAGGTCACACTCTCTTAATGATGATCAGGTTAGCTAGAACTTTTCTCAAGCCTGTTATCATTAGTTTGATGTACCAAAGTCAATCATGTTAATGATTAGACCTAATCAGACCTTTTTAGTGGAGGCCATAGCCTACTGATTTGGCATCCATGGCAAAACCTAAATACTAAAAATTATTTGAAAAAATAATTGGTTGTGAACCTACTTGTAGATGTACATGGGTTAGCCAGAGCTTTCCTCGGGCCCGTATGTAGTCTATGTGGATTCCAATACCCACTAAGGTGTTAGTGTAAATCCTCGAATTGATGGTAGAGGCTACCAATTAGTTAAAAATAGTGGAAGAACCTTTAGACTAAAGTTCAAGTCTTTAGGATTAATTAATTCGAGTACTAATAAGGTTTCATATTTTCTTTTTAGATAATTAGAATGGCTAGAGTTAGTCCACTCCGTTCACTGTTGGATAGTGGTAAGTGTTTAGGACCTAAGAACAAGGAGTCTAGTATTGACCCTAATAAGGCAGACCTAAAGAAAAATTATCCTCTTAACCTAAATAGGCTGAATAGGAGAAATCAGCAAGTGGTTGCTGGTTAAGGCTGTTATATGATAACACCTTATAATTTCTCCGTATATGATACATCTACCTGGGTATTAGATACCGAAAGTTCGATTCATATATGCAATTCATTGCATGGACTTTAAATTGGTAGAAAATTTGAGAATGGTGGTAGATTTTTTAATGTTGTGGATGGAAGTCAAGTTTCAATCCTAGCATTGAAAACTCTTGAACTATTTTTCAAAAGTAATAGTGTCATTTTAAGTGACTGTCACTATTGTCCATCTTTTATGATGAATATAATATCCATTGGGCTTTTGGCCCAAGATGATTATAGTTTATCAACAAAGAAACATTATTGCGAAATCATTATGAATGATGTCACAATAATGCAAAGATAATTAAGAAATAATATTTATATTTTATCACAGTCTATTAGTATAATGTACACGTCAAATAAACAACTAAAACTAGATAATGTCACTAATGCTTATCTTTGGCACTGTAGGCTCAGTCATATAAATAAGAATAGGATTAACAGGTTAGTCAAGGAGTGTATCCTTGACATTGATGATTGTGAATCATTGAATACGAGTTCTATCTTCTTGGTAAGATGACCAAATCACTTTTTACTGAAAAGGATGAGCGGGCCACTGAGCTTCTAGGTCTAGTACATACTAATGTATATGGACCTATGAACACATATGCTAGAGGTAGATTTTATTACTTCATTACATTTACTGATGACCTATCTAGGTATGGGTATATTTATCTTATGAAGAATAAATTCGATTCATTTGAAATATTTAAATGATATCAAAATGAGGTAGAAAAATAACTTGGGAAGAGTATTAAAACTCTTCGATCTGACCAAGGAGGCGAATACCTTTCTAATGAGTTTCTAACATATCTAGGAGAGAATGAGATTCTCTCACAATGGATTCCTCCTAGAACACCACAACATAATGGTGTATCTAAAAAGAGGAATCGAATCCTATTGGATATGGTTCGATTCATGATGGAGTTTACAAGTCTGTCAATTTTATTTTGGGGTTATGTACTAGAAACTATCTATTTTATTTTGAATAATATTCCGAGCAAGTCTGTTGCAAAGACTTCATATGATATATGGACTCGGCATAAGCCGACACTCTCTCACTTTAGGATTTGGGGATGTCCGGCTTATGTTAAACATTTGCAGTCAGAAAAGCTTGGACCTAAGTCTGATAAATGCTTGTTCATAGGATATCCCAAGGAAACTAGGGGTTATTATTTCTACCTTGCTGAAGAATAAAAAGTGTTCGTCAGCAATAGAGCAGTCTTTTTGGAAAAGAAGTTCTTTAGTGAAGGAATAGCTACCTCTAATGTTGAACTTAATGAAGTTCGATAGGTGGAAGAATCGATATATTTTATTGAACCTACAAAACTAGATTTGGTAAGATTAAATCCAGAGCCTATTGATATGGCACCAAGAAGATCTGATAGAGTACCGCATCAACCAGACAGATACTATGATTTCTTGATCTGAGATGATGATCTTGTTGAACTTGATGAGAACAATGAGGATCTGATCACCTATATAGATGCCATACAAAGGTCCGACTCTGATAAGTGGCTAGAAGTCATGAAGTCCGAAATGGAGTCTATGAAGGTCAACAGTGTATGGATATTAGTTAATCCATCTGAAGGGATAAAATTCATTGGGTGTAAGTAGATTTTTAAAAGGAAATAGGGCATAGGTGGGAAGGTGGAGACCTATAAAGCCTGTCGGGTTGTCAAGAGATATCGTCAGCATTATGGTATTGACTATGACGAGACATTTTCTCTAGTGGCAATGCTCAAATCTATTTGGATCATGCTTGCGATAGTGACATACCTAGACTATAAGATCTAGCAAATAGATGTGAAAACAACTTTCCTAAATGGATAGCTGGATAAAGAGGTGTATATGATACAGCTTGACGATTTTCATCCACAGACGAGTCTAAGGTGTGCAGACTTCAAAGATCCGTCTATGGATTGAAGCAGGCATCGTGAAGTTGAAACATGCATTTTGATAAAGTAATCAGAATGTATGACTTCGTTAAGAATGGAGAAGAATCCTATGTGAATAAATGGGCCAACAATTCTATTGTTGTATTTCTTGTATTGTATGTTGATGATATTTTCTTAATCAGAAATGACATCCCTACATTATAAGGAATAAAGGTCTGGCTATCGTCTCAACTCTCCATGAAGGACTTGGAAGAAGCTTCCTACATCCTAGGGATGAAGATCTATAGGGATAGATCTAAAAGGTTGCTAGGATTATCCCAGTCCATATACATTAATACCGTACTAAAGAGGTTTAGCATGGAGAATTTCAAGAAGGGCTATCTTTCGATAGGCTATGGGATTTCGCTCTCGAAGAGGGATTGTCCGACAACTCCTTAAGAGAGAGAGCATATGAGTAGAATACCATATGCTTCGACAGTGGGTTCTATTATGTATGCCATGATGTGTATGAGACCAAATATGGCATACTCACTAGGGGTAGTGAGCAGATACCAGTCTGACCCAGGTGAGAATCATTGGAAGGTTATGAAGACAATCCTAAAGTATTTGAAAAATATCAAGGAATAGTGGCTCATCTATGGAGATTCTGACTTGAAACTTATGGAATATACTGATTTCAATTTTTAGTTAGATCATGATGATAGCAAAAGTGTATCAGATTTTGTGTTTATCCTCAATGGTGGAGCGGTCTGTTAGAAGAGTTCCAAGCAGCACATTATAGCTGATTATGTGTGTGAGATGGAGTATATCGCGACATCTGATGCTGTGAAGGAAGCTATGTGGCTACAAAAGTTCATCGACGAGCTGAAAGTGGCACCCTCCTTGGATGGTTCAATTTTGCTATACTATAACAGCATTGGAGCCATAGCTCAAGCAAAGGAGCCGAAGGCACATCAGTGCACCAAACATATTCTGCATCGCTACCACCTTGTATGAAAAATCATGGAGTGAGGTAACATCGAGCTTCAGAAGATCGATGAAAAGGAGAACGTGGCTGACCCCTTTACTAAAGCTCTAGGAATCAAAGAGTTCGATAATCATAAATGAAAGATGGATATTCAATACTATTCTGAGTGGCTTTAGTCTAAATGGGAGTTGTTGGAAATTGTATCATAAAGCCAATCATATAGATTGTAGATGGTTGAGCTAAATATAATTATACTTTAATTATTAATAAATAAAATTATTATTTTAGTTTTTACATCACTTTGTGCATCTTTCTGTAATGAACTCTTCTGTGATGAAGTTCTTAGAGCTCTTTAGACTCGACAAAGGAGGTTTTGTCGTTTAGTCCTTAAATTAGTTCGCGACCAAATGATACGCTATTACTGAGGACGATAACGTATCAAGTGTAGATCATTGTGTGCTATAAGTATTGGTTGTCCTCTTAACCAAGAAGTTTGGAGATATTATTATGGCATGCAGGTGAAGTGTAAGGATATATTTCACTGAACATGACCCAATTGCAGAGCTCATTACTATCAAGAGTTGCTCACGAAGGATATGGGTATAAGTGTTTCATAGACATGAGATCACCATGATGACTTGCAAGCAACTCACTATACTTAGGTATTGGACTACGTAAATTTCTAATTCAGTCGTGGAAGGCTACTAGGTGTGGTCAAGTACTTGTGAAGTTGGTGTATGTCTCAAGATGGGATTGATCCCTCTAAATATTGGAGCAAGTGCATCACTGTATTTTAATTTAGCAAACCCTCGATCGGGATGGTCCATGTGATGGACACTGAATTTTGAAATACAATGTAGATAAATTTTTAGGGTTGGCAGTAAGTCCTAGATCATCCTTTGAGCATCAAGATCAAGAGGATAAATTATACGATAACCAAATGCCACAGGTTCATCATTGTTGCATTGCAATTTTTTGACCCATCCAGGCGTCGGATACCATTGCTAGATGGTCACATCGATTGATACAGAAAATCAATTCTTATGCTACCAGCTTAGGAATCGAGCCTATGGGGTCAGACATATAAGAACTTCCTATCTGATCTAATGGATAATCCTGAGTTCTGATGATCTAGGACACTATGGTCAAGAGTTCCACTGGACTGAGACTCTATGACTAGGAGTCCCACTAGACTAGGACTCTACTTTTATGGATCCTACTAGACTAGAACTCAAAGTCTTACTTATCTGAAACTCTCTAATCAAGAGTTTCACTGGTTTGAAACTTTGTGATCGTGAGTTCCATTCATTTGGGACACTAGATTCAAGAGTCCCACTAATTTGGGATTCTTTAGGAGTTTCATGTTGATTGAACTCTATTACCCGGACACCCACCCAATTGGGACTCTAATATTTTTGATGGATTAATTAGCAATTTAATTGCTGATTAGCTCAATTTGATTGAGCGATGAGGATTCGATCAAGTCTGATTGAATTTGATTCAATTGGATTTGACTTGATCAGGTCATAAGATGACCTAATCACTTTGGGAGTTTCGATCCTGATTTGATCAGGACCTGGACCTAATTAATTTCTATTTTGATTAGAAATTAATTAGTTTAGGTTAAGCCTAATATGATTAAGTTTGACCTAGTCTAATATGGTATGGTTAAATTAGTTTGGTTGAAACAAATTTAGACAAAGTTAAAATGAGTTTGAATTTCAAACTTGTTTTCTCCCAGCGCCACTTCACATTTTTCCATGCCTCTCTTTTTTCTACATGATTTTTTCTCATGCAGATGAGAAGCATCTGCACCCTCTTCTTATATCTCTTTGACTTAGTCCAAGGGTTGGACTAGTTTAAATTTAAGTTGAATTTTGAATTTAACTTAGATTGTTTTGGTTGAAACCACTTAACCATCACATCCTTATCCAAATCCCATGCCTCCTTTGTGTTTTTTCATACACATTTTTATGCATTCTAGGTGTGGGCATGTAGAAGGAGCATCATTCTACATGTCATCCACTTGGGAGGTGGCATTGGATGCAAATAAGGTGACCACTTGAATTTTGAATTCAAGTGGTTGGTTTGGTTTGAACCTTATCCCCTACACACACTTTCCATAGTGTGTCTTCCATTTTAAAAGAATTTTTTTTATGGGTGTGCATGGATGAGCGTGGGGGCATCTGAGAGGAGTTCGTGAGGTTTCCTAGAGAGAGAAAAGGTTGGTGCATTTTCTTGGGGCGTGAGAAAATTCTAGCATAAGAAAAGAGTTCTCTTGCACCTTTACTCTCTCTCGCACCACTTCTTTAATTTTTATCTCTTAGTTTCCCATTTAAAAATTAGTTTTGAGAGTGGGTAATAGTAGAAGGGAGAGTCCTTGACTCGTGAAAATTTGTTTCATGGAAAAACTCCAACGAGAGAGGCATGAGAGGGTTTCCGGCACGTCAGGATTTTCTGGGTGACTGAAACCCTATATCTGGGTCTCTGGATTTGGGTGGAGAGATTGAGTGTTGTGAGTACCCAATGGCCACGAAACTTTAGACACCGACTCATCATCCTCCACACTCCATGTTCTAATTTTCTAGCATATGCAAATGATCAGAAAGAAGATGACCAATTGAATAGATCATGATCAGTCGTCAAAGGCCCTAGCGAGGAGCTAGCACTCCAATAGAGCTAGTCGGGATCAGGAGCTCTATGTGGACTAACCATAGTGGTCGGACAAGTGTGTAGCTGCAACACAATACTAGAGACTTATTTTGGTGGATTCAGATTATGGAGATTAGCTATCCATGCATAGGTATCGAATTCTGAACTCGTATCGGTCAGTAGATTCGATTTGCTGATCGATCACATTTAAATTTCAAATTACATATTAGCATGTCTAGATCCTGAGTAGGATTTAAATTGATTAGATCAATGCATGTGGTAGATTAATATTTGATTAATTTTAGTTTTTGCTGCTCTAATTTCAAAAATATTTTAAAAAAACATTCTAAAAACCCTGCTTGATTACCATCAAATGCAGCATTCTCTTAGCTCGATCTTTGAAGATTTTCATACCTAAGATCTTCCTTGTAGGCCCCAAATCCTTCATCTCAAACTCCTAAGATAAGGCTATCTTTAGTTCCTGCATAATCTTTCTATTCTTGCTTGCTATAAGCATGTCATCCACATACAAGAGTAGAAAAATCCTAGACTCATCCTCCAAAGATTTAACATACACACAATAGTCATACTCGCACCTGAAAAGTCCAATGCTCCTCACATATGAGTCAAATCACCTATACCACTAACTTGGCAATTTCTTCAGTCTGTACAATGATTTCTGCAGCAAACAAATATTTTCTTCTACTCTTGGCTCTTGAAATCCTAGTGGTTGCTCCATATAAATGCTCTCCTCGAAATGCCCATGGAAGAATGCTGTCTTGACATCCATCTACTCTAGCTCCAAGTCCTGTGCTGCCACAATGCTCAACAACATTCTGATGGAAGTATGCCTGATGATAGGAGATAATACTTCACTAAAATCGATGCCTTTCTTCTGAGAGTATCTCTTGGCTACTAACCATGCCTTATACCTGACACCTTCTTGCTCTAAAGGTCCCTCTTTGCATTGCTAAACCCACTTGCAACCAATGGATTTCTTTCCTCGTGGCAACTGCACCAAATGCCACATCTCATTCTTGTGGGGAGCCTACATCTCCTTGGACATTGCTTGGATCCACCTCTCTCTGTCCTGACTATCCATAGCCTCCTCATAGGTGTATGGATCCTTGTTTGCTATCACTAAGGCATATGATAGTATAACTTCGAAGCCATATTGTTTTGATTGCCTGATGTTCCTTTTGGGTTTGTGCAGTGCAACCTCGATATCCATCCTAGGTTTAGCTTGCTCCTATTAGGCCTCCTGACTATCATTACCTATCCAAGCTCTCTCAACCTATGGAGACACCTCCGATGAGTGCTCCACCTGAATACCAAGTCCTCCTGATGTACTTGCAAGTGGCAAAATAGAGTAAGATGTTAACTATCTAGCACTATCCTGTTGGACCTCTAGCTATATCTACTGCTCCTTCATGCCATCTCATCTCTGGAGAACTAAATTTTTATCAAAGATGACATCCCTACCAATGACAACCTTCTTCTCCAAGGGATCCCATAGTCAATATCCCTTAACTCCTCATGGATATTCCAAGAACACCATCTTCCATGATCTGGCATCCAACTTGCTCCACTCACTAGCACCGATGTGCATAAAAATCGTGCATCCAAAAATCCTTAGATGGCTTAGCTCAATCTTTCTTTCAGATCATCTCTCCTCTGGAATACCACCATCTAACTTTGTATGAGGTGACCAATTCACCAGATAATAGGTTGCATCCACTATATCAATCTAGAACACCTTCGGAAGCCCTGCCTGCAGCCTCATGCACCATGCCTTTTCCAAAAGGATTCTATTAATGTTTTCAGCCATCCAATTTTGTTGAGAAGTTTCTTTTACTGAGAAGTGCTTTTTAATACCACACTCCTCACAAAAGTCTTGGAACTCTTTGTTGGTGTATTCTCCACCGTTGTCTGACCGTAGACACTTCAAGTTCTAACCTATATCTTTCTCCACCTCTGCTTTCCAGACCTTGACCCTAGTGAAGACTTCTGATTTCATCTTCATGAAGTAGATCCATACCTTCCTTGAGAAATCATCTATAAAGATCAAGAAGTATCTCGCTCCATTTTTGGCTAGAAATGGAGCCAGCCCCCACACATCAGTATGAACCAGTTTCAGTGGGGTTGCACTGTGGACTGAACCAATTACAAACTGTACTCTCCTCTATTTATCAATTTGGCATGGCTCACATACCTTTGTAACACCTCCATTCAGATCCAAAATCAGACCATGTTTGCTTAGCTCCTTCATCCCACGATCAGCCATGTGGCCTAGGCGATAGTGCCACAACCAATAAGCCCCCTGCTGATCCTATGCTGCTGTTGCTACATCAGATTCTTCGATCACAATAGATCCAACCAACTTGTCGAGATTGTTCTCCATCCTCCTACCCCTCATCACCACCATAGCACCTTTGGAGATATTAAGAACTCCACTCCTAGCATGACTACTGAAGCTATAGCTGCTACACTCTAGATAGCCCAGTGATATGAGATTTTTCTTCAAATCTAGGACGTGCTTCACATTTATGAGAGTCCACACCATCCCATCAAACATCCTCATCCAGATGCTTCCAATATAAGTGACTCTACATGGGTGATCATCTTCAAGTGTCACACTCTCCTCATCAATCTTGGTGTATGAGACAAATCTAGATCGGTTTGGGGTGTGGTGATGCGAACAGACTGAATCTAGGGTTCATACATTTGTATATCTTCTATAACCATCTGATATAACCAAGAGGTTGTCCTCCATCTTACTATTAGCCATTGTACTCAGCACATCAGATCCACTTTTTTCTCCCTTCTTGTTCTTCCATTGCAGGCAATCATGCCTGAAGTGCTCGATCTCGTTGCACTTGTAGCATCTAGCTTCCTTCCAGTTCTTGCTCTTTCGGAACTTTGATCGTTCTCTTAACTTGCCTCTCTCCTTCAATCTTCTAGATCTCTCCCCCATAGTTAAGCCCTCTTGGGGAACACCTTCCTTGGTCAACTTCTCCCACTATTCATTGGTTCACAATACTGAGACCATGTCTTCATACTCCAGGGTCTCCTTACCGTAGAGCAGCGTCGTCATGAATGGATCATAGGATGAGGGCAATGAGCATAATAGAAGCAACGATTTATCTTCTTTCTTCATCATCACTCTAATATTTAGTAACTCGTTGCACTTCTGATCGAATTTTTGGATGTGTCCCAAGATATCTATGCCTTCCTGCATCCGAAGGCTGTATAGTCTCTTCTTCAACATCAACTTGTTATATATACTCTTACCCAAATACATGATTTGCAACCTCAACCACAAGCATCTTAGGGTTCTCTCCTCCAAAATTGAAAAGAGTGGCATATCTGACAAGCATCCTCTGATCATAGAGTAGGCTTTCTTTTCTAGAGACATCCACAGGCGATCTACATCCCTTCAGGCTTCTCTTCTAATGCCTAATCCAATTCAGCTTGAACCAGATAATCTTCCACACGAACTTTCCATATGAAAAAGTTTTCTTTCCCATTGAACTTCTTGAAATCAACCTTCACATTGCTTCCCATGGTTGGATCCAAGCCAAAAAAAAAATTGCAACATAGATCCAAGAAATTTGAGAAATACCTTGACAGAACCTTGCTGAATTCATAGCACCCAAAGATTATCAACTTTCAGGCATCTTCTCCTCCTTCCATACAATCTAGCTCAAATACCACTTGTTATGAATTATTCCTAGACCTATGGAAACTCCTGTACCTTCTACCAATTATGAGAAAGCAAGTTGGAGACAATACCAAGAAAGATAAAGATCAGATGATAAGAAGATGAGATGGTGGTAGAGTGAGAAAGAGAGAAGCTAGGGTTTCAGGGAGTAAAGGGATTCAATTTATTTTCTTATCTGTAATATACATATACAAGTATATATATTGACATCCTGAGTCAACACGACTCAGTCCAAAAAAACTCTCTTCGACTAAGCCATACATGAAAACACTCACCCAAGCCCATGTAAACCCATGTCTTGCATGCTCTCATCACTTGGACTAAAGATCTAGCCCAATATTAGATATGCATGCCCTATAAGCCAGAATTGGCTGACACTTGTAATACACTTCGAGGGTCAAAATTATAATTTTGATTATAAATAATAAAATAGATTATTTTCTATCATAAATGTGTATTTAATATTTACGATACATTCCTTGAGTTAATGGTAATGATAATTCTTATTTTCAAGAGTTGAAAATTTAAGACAAAAATTTTCATTATTAACTCATAAAATACTTCCGACCGTAGGATCATCATGAGGATGGTGATTGATCTAGAAGATTGGTAGACAATCGCTTCTTTATTGTAGATGAGTCTTGAGTCTACGGAGTAGAGACACCAGAGCGAGAGTATAGGTACTTGTTAGAGAATAAGGGCACTGAGCGTGACCACCTCGAGCAGTCATAAGAAAGTCTGCCTTCTCGTTGATGACTGGCTCGAAGCTGTAGTGGTATGTCTAGTTCTTTGACCTGAGGTGCATCGATAGTTCTCCTTGAGGGTGTTATAGTTTGACTATACCATGACTCGATCTTCTAGCCAGCCAAAATCCTGAGGTGTATGTTGGCTATAGCATGTTCATTATAGGAATTAGATTACACCAAGAGGAAATCTATCTACCTCGATAGAAGAGGAGTAACCCTATGATGATCATGAGAATCAAGTCCATAAACCCATGGCTATGGCAAAGTGAAATAATAGAAAGAATTTCTATTAAGGTTTTCACATCGGACTTGAATCAAATGATTAAATCATATGACAAGAATTAGGGTTTGATGGGTTCACCTTAACCCTAATTTGATCGGAGCTCAAGATAGAAGAAAAACACATAGGTAGCTACATCGAGAGGTTCATTTTTAGTTCTGATGGATTGCCACCATATACTACTTGGTGTCACTAATGGATTTTGGGAGCAATTAGAATGATTTGGATGATCGATCATTCTAGTTGTATGAATCAGAAGAGTTCTGATTCATCGGAAGGTGTTTTGATGATGACGATGATAGAGATCATGACATATCCCATTACCATACAGAACTGAATCTAACTAGATCATACAAATAAGGAATTAGATTAGGATATCATTAATTGGACTAATCTAATTCAACTGATTTGAATTAGATTCAATTAGGTTTAAGAAAATTGTGCTAGCACACGATTGAACCAAATGTTCTCCTTCTATTATTATTAAAAGTTATCTCGACTGAGCCAAATATGTTTGTGCTCACTCAGGTACCTTTACTTAGTCTGACTGGAGCATATCTAGGTCAGAAAAGGGTTATCTTAATTTATGAGATAAATTGGAGACAACACCTGCCATTTTTCATCACCTGCCAATTCTTATCTTTTGACTTTGGTCAAACATTGACCTTTGATACTTAGACATCTGCCCATGTGTCATACACCCATAGGAGAGTAGATAGGGGCTTGGCCCCTTGATAGAAAATGGAAAGAAGGGGGTGCATTCCTAGGGAGGCGTGCGCCTAAGGATAGGGATGCCTGGAGTCCCATACAGATGGGACTCCAGGTTGCTTCTTGGAATCAACTTAGGAGGCGCCAAGGGACTCTGCTTTGACCAATCTTGGCACCACCTAAGGATGATTTGAGAGGTCTCTCATCTGATTGGATCAGGTGATGCTATCCCATTAATCAAATTTAGATTTGATTGCATGAAGCGATGTGATTGGCCGGGATGATGTGGCACTGCATGGCGCAATAGGATTTATAAAAACTCTATCTGCGCCAAGCTTTAGAGAGAATCACCCATAGCCCATGCCACAAGGCTATGCCTCTCGCTCCTCCATGCCATCTTTAGGTTCTCTCTCTCCTCTCCATGCCCAAGGAGATTTGGGTTCCTATTTGGTGCGATCCAACAAGAGAAAGGTGACGAGAAAGGTAGAAGGCAGCACTGCTGCAAGAGATGATTCCAGATCTTCAAAAGAAAGTTTTAAAGATCCTCCAAATCAGATCTAGATTTGATATTTGGAGAGGTAATAAAGAAGAAGAAGATCTCCAGATACAGTCCAAGTGGATACCGATAGAGGCTAGGCACTTGAATGGCTAGATCCAGAACTTCAGATAATCAGCAGGATCATCACAAGATAATCCGATCACCCAATAACAAGGTACAAAGTTAAATCAAATTTAATTTATCTTTTATTTTTATTTATTAGATCTATAAAATCAAATTTAAAATATCTCAGATCTGATCTAGATTTAAAATAAAAATTTTTGAAATATCTCTCTTAATTCAATCAGATCTGAACAAACCTGACCTAGAAAATCTAAATTTTCTCTTCAACTAGTATCAGAGCTAGGTTCTAATAAATTATTTAGATCTAATTTAAATTTATTTTGACCTAATAATTAGGTGATTTTAGATGTCACATGAGATGTGATCAGATCTAAAATCAAAAAAATAAAAATTAAATAATTTAGATCTAAGTTTTATAAGATGCATGACTAGCTGTAAAATAGAATTATTCTATACATAGTCTTACATGATCATAATTTAATTTGATTAAGTTATGATTTTAGATCTATTTATTTACTATGTTTTGATGTTATAAATATTATAATAAGATCTGAAAGGTAGTAAATAAAATTATTTAATTTTTTGGATCATATGAGATATGATGAATGCATGTTTAGACTAGTTGTAGAATAGTTCTACATAATTATTTAGATTAGAATTTATTTTGATGTGATCAATTTAAATCTAAATTTTTAGATAATTATGAGATAATTTAGATCTAAAAAATATGCATGATATGATACATAAGATGTATGCAAAATATGTTTAAAGTTAGATCAATTTTTATATATGAGATATATGATGTAGATCTAACTAATTTTGTAGTTTTATATTTCTGATTAAGACGTTCCCCTTGGCCATCCAATCATAAGAGAAAAGTAGGATTTAAATGCTCTCTCCTTCCATTTTATGGGGTGTTCTTATGATGTATAGGGGTTTGCACGTTCATCCTTAATCAAAAATCAATAACTTATTTTCTGCAAAATCCTAGATCCTGAAACCCTAGGATTTTGTTCACATGTTTTGTTTGTGAATCCTAAACTTAATTAAGAATTAAGATTATGAAATATATGTTAGGTCTAAAATTAGAAATTTTAGATCTAAGACATATTCATAAAATTAAATTCGAGCTTGGGTAGCTCAATTAGGTTTAAGCGGTTGATCAAACCAAATCAAGAGTTGATTAGTTGGGATCAAGAGTACTTAAATTGACCAGCCTAATAGGATTAAGTCTAGGTCAAGATCGAGTCACGTGAGTGATCGATCAAGCTAAGATCTAATTAGGCTCAGTGGTTCGAGTCTGGATTGTAGGCTAACCCAATTGGTTCTGGCTCAATAATTTGGTGTCTAAGGAAAGTTTGGCAGATACGATCGACTGATTTTTAATTGAAAGCTACTCGACTTGAATGCTTTCTTGCCGAGTTAATGGCATATCCCTTCCACCGGTCTCACTTACCTAGCCATATTTGTTGGCTCAGTCTTGATCTAAGGTGGTCAATAATTTGAGCTAACCCATGCCACTAGATTAGTTATAATGGTTATGACTATGTTAAGTCTAGTTTAATGAGACCTAAATTAAATCTCCCTAAGAAAAGATTAAGTCTAAGATCTTCCACCATTGTAGATGTGCGGGTCCTTCCCGAGGTTGATTGTTCTCGGCTAGTTACAATGGTTCAGTTGCACCGAAAAGATGCAATCATATCTATTAGGCATTGGATGCTATGGGCTAGAGAATGGATTGGGCTCAATATTCTCGATATGGTGAGAGACTCAATTAGGAATCCAATCTATGCAAATGGTGGATCTGACTTAACTAAAAAGTAGATCAATATTTCGGACATGGTGAGATTCATAAATTAGAGACCAAGTTTGGATGCACCATGATTAGAGAATCATTGAACAAGAGTTGTTCACTCATTGGCTAACCCATCACCAATAACTATTACGTGAGGTGATGAGTCAGTTGGTGGGACCACACCATCCACTAGAAATCATTGAAAATGGAGATTTTTGCATCTCTATAGAGAAAGTGTAGGGATCCAAGAAAATAGTAGAAGCTAATTTATTTAAAAATAAAATTTTTAAATAAATTGGTCAACTCTTAATTATAATATCTAACTAGAAACTTTGACTCTCTATAAAAAAATATCTGCATCCAATCCACTAGCATGTATCCTAAACACCCATAGACTGATCGGATCCAATTACAAAGATTGGCTTCGAAACTTCAAAATTATTTTAGATTTTGAAAAGTTAACTCATGTATTAGACCAAGATCCTCCCACCTTACCAGCTCGTCCATCTGCTAAATAGAGAGCATCTTTTGATAAGTGGATGGACGAAGATAACAAGGTTAGATACTACATGTTGGGCTCGATGTCTGATGAGCTTCAGTGCCAACATGAAGATATCAAGACTGCCAGCCAAATATTGGCTCACCTACAAGAGATGTTTGGTGAACAGAGTCGCACAACTAAGTATCAAGTCACTAAACGACTATTCAAGACTAAAATACATGATGGATAGTCAGTCCAAGATCATTGTCTGATGATGATCAAGGACTTGGAAGATCTTGAGAAGCTTGGAGTGAAGTTGGATCTGGATCTGCAAAATGATATAATTCTACAATCCTTGACTGATGCATATGGGTAGTTCATCATGAACTACCATATGCATAAACTTCAAAATTTCTTAGCCAAACTTATGAACATGCTGGTTACTACTGAGCTTTTCATGAAAGGTTCTAAAGGCTCAGTGCTTGCTATAGAACAAACTTCTTCCAAGAGAAAGTCTTTTGGAAAAAAGAAGAAGTTTGTGAAAAAGCAGAAGATGGAAGGAGGAAAGAAGAAAAAGATAGAGCTGAAGAAGAAGGCCGCTGACAAAGAAAAGTATTTTCATTGCAATAATGATGGCCACTGGAAGCAGAACAGCCCTACTTACTTGACCACCCTGAAGAATAAGGAGGGAGGTCCTTTTGGAGGTATGCTCGTTATTGAGTTTGACCTTATGGTTTCTTCTGCATCCAGTTAGGTGCTTGACTCTGGTTCTAGTGCTCATTTATGCACTTCTATGCAGGATCTTGAGGATAGCAGGAGGCTGAGGGATGGTGAGATGATCCTACACATCGAAAATGGTGCAAGAGTTGCTATCGTGGCCATGGGAACATACCCTCTTCGACTACCATCTGGTTTAGACTTAGTATTAAAAGATTATTATTATGTGCCTACAACAAGCAGAAATTTGATTTTTGTTTCATGCCTAGCACTAGAAGGCTATGTAATTAGTTTTCTTATGGACCATTGTAACATTCTTTATGAAAGAAATAAAATTGCAAGTGATTTTCTTATTAACGATCTTTACCAGTTACATATTGATATATCTATTTTTCATATCGAGCAAAATGTGAATACCATGAAATGACCTAGGGATAGTCCAAATGATAGATATCTATGGCACCTAAGACTAGGTCATATAGCAGAAGATAGGGTTAACAAATTGAAGAAAATCGGGCTATTGAGTCCATTGACTTTCGAGTCATATCCAATTTATGAATCTTGTCTTCATGGCAAAATGACTAAGCTCCCTTTTGTATGACATGGGGAAAGGGCCATAGATCTTCTTGCCCTAGTACATACTGATGTGTGCGACCCATTTGATGTGCCGACTAGAGGCAACTTTATCTGCTTCATAACCTTTATCGATGATTTATCTAGGTATGGATATGTGTATCTTATGAGACATAAGTATGAAGCTTTTGAAAAGTTCAAGAAATTCAGACATGAAGTAGAAAAGCAAACTAAAAAACCTATTAAGGTTCTTCAATCAGATCAAGAAGGTGAATACCTTAGTCGAAAATTCTTGAACTATCTTAAGAAAAATGGCATAGTCTCTCAATGGACTCCACCTAGAACATCTCAACTCAATGGGTTTTTAGAATGGAGGAACTGGATCCAATTAGATATGGTTCGATCCATGATGAGCTTCACTGACCTTCCTGATTTTTTTTGGAGATATTGTTTGTTAACTGCAATATACTTACTGAATGGGTTTTTTTCTAAAACCGTTCCTACCACACCGTATGAGATATGGCATGGTAAGAAATCAAGTCCGAGTCATCTCAGAATTTGGAATTGTCCGGCTCATGTCAAAGGACAACAAGCGAACAAGTTAGACTTTAGGTCCTTTAAAGCTCAATTTATAGGATATCCTAAAGAATCATTAGGATGTTATTTCTATATTCTAGAAGATCATAATGTGATTGTGAGTCGATATGCCATCTTTCTTAAAAAATATTTTATTCAAGACAACGACATTGGAAAATAGATCAAACTCGTTGAGAAAGTCTCACAAAAGCAATGAGCTAAGGACCAAATGGAACCAAATCTGGTTGAGCAAATACAATCACTACCTCCTCCACCTTATAGATCGAAAAGGGTTTTCCATCCTGCTGAGTGGTAGTTAGGTACTATTTTAGAGAAAATAGAGAAAATATTCTTCATAGGTAATGGGATTCATTGTGACGATCCCAAAACCTATAACGAGGCGATATCGAATATCGACTCCGAGAAATGGTTAGAGGTAATGAAGTTAGAAATTGACTCGATGCACTCAAACCAAGTCTGGACCTTGGTAGATCCACTAAAAGGTATAGTTCCTATTGGGTGTAAATGGATCTATAAGAGAAAGATTGGAGCAGATGGAAATATGGAGACATTCAAAGCTGGATTAGTGGCAAAAGGATATAGTCAATGCGATCAGGATATCTTTTCGTCAGTAGCTATGCTAAAATCCCTCTGCACATTGCTTGCTGTTGCAGCTCATTTCAATTTTAAAATATGGCAAATAGACATAAAAATGGCACTCTTAAATTGATACCTTGAGGAAGATAACTATATAGAACAGTCGCTAGGTTTCACATCCAGTGATGTTGATCATAAGGTATGCAAGCTGCAAAGGTCCATATATGGGCTTAAGCAAGCATCTCGTAGCTGGAATACTCGTTTCAATGATGTGATCAAATTATTTGGTTTCATCAAGAACGATGAGGAACCATGTGTCTTCAAAAAGATTAGTAGGAGCACTATTGTCTTCCTCATATTATACGTGGATGATATCCTCCTTATTGGGAATGATATTCCTATGTTAACCATAATTAAAATGTGGTTATCTAAAGAATTTTTCTTGAAAGACCTAGGTGAAGTATCCATTATTCTAGGAATTAAGGTCTATAGAGATAGACTGAATAGGATGCTAGGACTTTCACAGAAGATGTACATAGAAGAAGTGCTAAAGAGGTTTAGCATGGAAAACTCTAAGAGGGGTTTGGTACCCTTCAGACATGGCATTCATCTTTCCAAGAAGATGTGCCCTAGCATGCCTGAGGAAATAGAATGCATGAGCAAGATCCCATATTCTTCAGCAATAGGGAGCCTCATGTATGCCATGTTATGTACACGACCTGATATAGCCCATGCTGTGAGTGTCACATGCAGATATCATTTGAATCTAGATGAAGAACACTGGACTTCTGTGTAATGTATCCTTAAGTACTTGAGAAGAACTAAGGATATATTATTGGTCTTTGGTAATGAAGAACTCCAAGTCCAGGGGTATACAGACTCAGATTTTATGTCTGATGTAGATGATCAAAAGTTGACATCTGAGAGTCTGTTTATGTGTAATGATGGTGCCGTCAGTTGGAAGAGTTCCAAGCAGACTATGACGGTGGATTCCACCATGGAAGCAGAATACATCGCTGCATCAGAAACTATGAAGGAGGCATTCTGGTATAAGAAGTTTGCCGTAGAGATTGAAGTGATGCCATCAGATGCCATTCCTCTATACTATGACAACAATGGCGCTATAGCCCTTGCTAAGAAGCCGAGGTCTCATCAGAAATCCAAGCACATCGAGCGGCGATACCACCTCATCCGCGATTACGTCAAGAAGGATTACATCAAGGTCAAGAAAGTCGACTCCATAGAGAATGCGGTGGACCCACTCACAAAGCTGTTGGACCAGCAGAAGATCGAAGCCCACCTTAATAAGATGGGCCTTAGATTTGTAGCCAATTGACTTTAGTTCAAGTGAAAGTTTGTTAGATATGCGTGCCCTAGAAGCTAGAATTGCTGACACTTGTAATACACTTTTAGAGGCAAAATTATAATTTTAACTATAAATAATAAAATGGGTTATTTTCTATCACAAATGTGTATTTAGTGTCTGTGATACATCCCTTAAGTTAATGGTAATGATAATTCTTATTTTCAAGAGTTGAAAATTTAAGATAAGAATTTTCATTATTAACTCATAAAATGCTTCCGACTGTAGGATCATCATAAGGATGGTAATTGATCTAGAAGGTTGGTGTACAATCGCTTCTTTATAGTAGATGAGTCTTGAGTCTACGGTGTAGAGATATCGGAGCAAGAGTATAGGTACTCGTTAGAGAATGAGGGCACTGAGCGTGACCTCCTCGAGTAGTCATAAGGAAGTCTACCTTCTCGTTGATGACTGGCTCAAAGCTATGGTGGTGAGTCTAGTTCTTTGATTTGAGATGCATCGGCAGTTCATCTTGAGAATGTTATAGTTTGACTACACCATGACTCAGTCTCCTAGCCATTCGAAATCTTGAGGTATATGTTGGCTATAGCATGTTCATTGTAGAAATTGGATTGCACCAAGAGGGAATCTACCTACCTCGGTAGAAGAGGAGTAGCCCTATGATGATCATGAGAATCAAGTCCATAAGCCCATTGCCATGGCAGAGTGAAATAATAGAAATAGTTTCTATTAAGATTTTCAAATCGGACTTGAATCAAATGATTAAATCATATGACAAGAATTAGGGTTTGATGAGTTCACCTTAATCCTAATCTGATCGGGGCTCAAGATAGAAGAACTTAATCACACAAGTAGCTACACTTAGAGGTTCATTTTCAATTTTGATGGGTTGCCACCATATACTGCTAGATGTCATTGGTAGATTTTGGGAGCAATTAGAATGATTTGGATGATCGATTATTCTAGTTGTTGAATCAGAAGAGTTTTGATCCATCGGAAGGTGTTTCGATGATGATGATGATAGAGATCACGACATATCCCATTACCATATAGAACTGAACCTAATTGGATCACATAAATAAGGGTTTAGATTAGGATATCATCAATTGGACTAATCCAGTTCAATTGATTTGAATTAGATTCAATTAGGTTCAAGAAAATCATGTTAGCACATGATTGAACCTAATGTTCTCCTTCTACTATCCTTAAAAGTTATCTCAACTTAGCCAAATATGTTTGTGCTCACTTAGGTACTTTACTTTGTTTGACTGAAGCTTGTTCAGATTAGAAAAAGATTATCTTAATTTATGAGATAAATTAGAGACAATACCTCCCATTTTCCATCACCTGCCAATTCTTGTCTTTTGACTTTGGTCAAACAATGACCTTTGATACTTAGACATCTGCCCATGTATCATGCATCCATAGGAGAGCAGATAGGAGCTTGTCCCCTTGCTAGAAAATGGAAAGGAGGGGGCACACGACTAGGGAGGCGTGCGCCCAAGGATAGGGACGCCTGGAGTCCCATACAGATGGGACTCCAGGTTGCTTCTTGGAATCAACTTAGGAGGCACCAAGGGACTCTGCTTTGATCAGTCTTAGCACCACCTAAGGATGATTTGAGGGGGCTCTCATCTGATTAGATCAGGTGATGTCATTCCATCAATCAAATTTAGATCTGATTGCACGAAGCGACGTGATTGGCTGGGATGATGTGGTACTACATGGTGCAGTAGGGTCTATAAAAACTCTATCTGCACCAAGCTTTAGAGAGAATCACCCATAGCCCATGCCACAAGGCTGCCCCATTCCCTCCTCCATGCCATCTTTAGGTCCTCTCTCTCCTCTCCACACCCAAGGAGATTTGGGCTCCAGTTTGGTGCGATCCAGGCAAGAGAAAGGTGATGAGAAAGGAAGAAGGCAGCACTACTGCAAGAGACGATTCTAGATCTTCAAAAGGAGTTTTGAAGATCCTCCAAATCAAATCCAGATATGATATTTGAAGAGGTGATAAAGAAGGAGAAGATCTCTAGATCCAGCCCGAGTGGATATCGATAGAGATCAGGCACTTGCATGGCTAGATCTAGAACTTCAGGCAATCAGTAGGATCATCATAGGATAATCCGATTACCCAATAACAAGATACAAAGTTAAATCGAATTTAATTTATCTTTTATTTTTATTTATTAGATCTATAAAATCATATCTGAAATATCTCAGATCTGATCTAGATTTAAAAGAAAAATTTTTGAAATATCTCTCTTGATCCAATCAGATCTGAACGAACCTAACTCAGAAAATCTAAATTTTTCCTTCATCCAATACATGAATTAGCAACCTTAAGACCTCTCATAACAGGCCTTAAGATTCCTTGGATTAGACCCAATCCTAGACCAAATAGAAAACCCATCTAGATCTATTCACCACCATTAAGCTGGCTTAATCAAAAGTCAAGCCAGCTCAACTACATCTCTCCAAACCATGTCTTCTGTCTGCCTCAGATAGCCGGATCGGATACGGGCCGAGTTGGCTTGATCTCAAATTATGTCAGCTCGGCTACATATTCAAGCCAGTCCAACTATGTGCCAGTCTCTTTATCTTTGCTGATATATCTCCAGCCAATCCTAGCCTTTAGGAGATACCTCCTTGACTTCTTCATGGTTTTCCAAGACTTTGGAGCACCACAGTTACCCTTTCATTGGGCACAAGTCCAAGAGTGGTCAAAGAAAAATTGGCACCATGTTCAAGAAGAAGGCAACACTACTGAAAGAGAAGACTACTGCTTCTTCAGAAAAGTTTTTGAAGAACCTTTAGATCAGATCCAGATCTGATCATCGGGGCATTGATTCAAAAGAAGAAGACCGCCAGATCCTACACAAGTGGACTCTGATAGAGGCCAGGCACATGTGTGGCTCAATTCAGAACCTCAGGAGCATTAGGATCATCATCAGTATAATCAGATTATCCTAATCAAGTGCATTCGATGTTTCTTATTTAAATTTAATTTTTGTATTTAATATTAGATCACCATGATTAGATCTGAGAACTCTTAGATCTAGTCAGATCGTAGAATTTTTTTTTAGAAAAATCAACCTCAGACCTAATCAGATCTGAATGATCCCATGGCAAAAAATGGATTTTCCTTTAGGATGGTCCACACGAGGTCCTGATCCCGATCGGCTCCTCTCGAGTGCTAGCTCGATGCAGAACGGTCTTGAAGGTTGAATTTGATCAAACACTTTGATCTCCCTCCACCGAATCTTTGGACATTTTGGATCAATAGTAGAGGTAGAGCAAAGGTTGAGGAGGTTCTCCAACAAAAATTTGTGAAGATCTGACACTCAAATCTCATGAAAGAGCACCTTGAATCCAAGATCTAAATTCTAGGGCAGCATAATCACTCAAACTTTGTGCCTTCCTTTCTCTCAAGTTTTCTTCCCTTAGATTTTTTTTTTTAGATTTTTCTCATGCAAGGGGAGGGCTCATGCATGCAGAGGAGAGTTTCTTTCTGATGTTTGTGCATCCAAAAAATTCAAGATTTAATAGAGGCACAAAAAACAAAGAAGGCATGGAGGGATTAGTTTTGATCAAGTGGTTAGCCATTCGAATTCAAATCTCACTTGAATTCAAATGGCAACCACATACAACCAATCTTTTTAGGTTGTGAGAAGGGAGGGTGTGGGCTCTCCTTTGCATGCAAAAAATGCTTGAGAAACATCTTTCTCGTAGAGATTAAATGGTGCAAGGTATGGTGAGGTGGCGCATGGAAGACTAGGTCAAACTAGTCTCAATTTCTCTTATCCAATTGAACCAACCATATCCAAATTGGTTAGGCTCAATTAGAGCAAATTAAACTCAACTAATTTAGGCTTAATTAAATTCTAATAAAATTAGAAATTGATCAAGCCCAATCCTTGATCAAATTAGGGATCAAACCTCCTCGACTATTAGGTCATCTCATAACCTAATTGTGTCAAACCTAACTGAATCAAATTCAATTTGACTTGATCTAAAAATAATTATTTAGTCAAATTGAGTTGATTAGTTATCAAATCACTGAAGAAAAAAATGGATTTTCCTACTATAGGATGCATCTGATCGGATTAGATTTGCCACAAAATAATTTTAAAAATTTTTTACGATTTGATCAGATCTGAGAGTTCTCAGATCTAATTAGATTGATTTAAAATTTATAAACAAAATAAAAATAAAATAGTGATATCTAATATCACCTGATCGGATAAATTGTTTACCTATTATGATAATTTGATGATTGATCCGAGGTTCTGATTGAGTCGTGCACGCACCCAGCCTCTACCGGTATCCACTTGGATCAAATCTAGAAGTCTCCTCCTTCTGGATCTGATCTTCAAAGATCAAATCTGGTGTCTTCCTGTAGAGGCTTCAAATCAAACATTGAAGGCTGCACATTTGTCTCATGAACACCATCGTCTCTCACTAATCTTCGTGCCAATTGAACTTGATCTATGCTTGCAGGTTTTGCCCAACTCTTGGGCATGGAGAAGAGGAAGAGGATCAGATGAGGGAGGCTTGGAGATAGAGATTTCGGCAGGGCTTCGCCATAGAATAATTTCTTTACACAATAGCTTGCGTAGGGCCCTTTAAATAGACCAAAGGAAGAATCCCTTCGCATGTGACTTGGAGAAAGTCCAAGATAATATGCAAAAGGACTCTATATTGATATCCACGCTCCACACCTGAATTTTCTTTATTTTTTTCACACAAAACTTAAGGAACTAGTGGCATGGAGATGAGATAAGGTGAGTAGATGGCGCAAGGCTCTTATCATTTAAGAGTTTGATCCAAATTAAACTTCTTTGACCCAATCAAAATAATTTGAATGGGATTATCTACATTTATCCATATGGGGTGCACACATAGAGGAATGTGCACCCTCTCCCCTCTTCATGTAATGGTTGGGTGCATGCCCTAAGAAAAGTTTCAGGGGGTACATGCCCTTGATCCTTTAATTCTTGCAAACTGGATCAACATTTGACCCTTGTCCTATTCCCATCTTATGAGATTTATGACAAGTTCTTTTCAAGTCCCATCCAATGGATTTCTGGCAAGTTCTTATCAAGTTATAACAAGCCTTGATTAGGCTGGGAGTAGATCCAGTCAGATCAAGATAAATCCATTTAGAATTTTTAGGAGAGGCTTGTCCAAATTTCATCTCATGATTTTAGGATAAGCCCTAATCTAGAAAAGACAATCCTTGTCTTATTTCCATCTTATGGGATTTAGCACAAGCCTTAATCAAGCCAGGATATGATCCAATCAGATCAAGACAAATCTTTATAGAGTTCTCGGATGAGCCTGGTCCAAATAGTTCTAGAAATTAGCAGGTCTTGTCCTATTTCCATCCGATGGATTAGGACAAGCCTAAATTAGGTTAGGACGATACTATTTTAACCTGGACAAGTTTCAGTCAGACTAGGATGGAGCATACAAGACTTCCGAATGAGCCAAATCTAATTTGACTCAGTCAAGACGAACCAGAAAGATGATAGAAAGAGAATATTAGATTCAATCATGTGCTAGCACTATTTTTTTGATCCTAATTGGATCTAATCCAAATCAATCAAATTGGGTTAGCTTAATTGATAACATCCAGATCCAAACCCTTATTTATGTGATCCAGTTAGGTTTAGTTCTGTATGGTAATGGGATATATCATGATCTCTATCATCGACATCATCGAACCATCTTTTGATGGACCAAAACTCTTCCGATTCATCCAATTAGAATTGTCGATCATCAAGATAATTCTAATTGATCTCAAAATCCATCAGTGACACCTAGTAGTATATGGTGGTAAACCATCAGAATCAAAAAGCAAATCTTTTGGTGCAGCTATCTATGTGATTATGTTCTTCCATCATGAGCCCCAACGGGATTAGGGTTTAGGTGAACTTATCAAACCCAATAGCCATCATATGAATGAATCATTCGATTCGAGTATGATGTGAAGCCCTAATAGAAACTCCTTTCTAATATTCCATAATACCATGGTGATGGGTTTTAGGACTCGATCTCATGATCATCATAGGACCACTCCTCCTCTACTGAGGTTGATAGATCCCATCTTAATGCAATTCAATTCCTATAATAAACATGCTATAGCCAACATACACCTCAGAGTTTCGAATGGCTAGGAGATTGAGTTATGGTATAGTCAAACTATAACATCCTCAAGATAAACTATCGATGCACCTCAGATCAAAGAACCTGACACATGCTGCAGCATCGAGCTAGTCATCGACGAGAAGATAGACTCTCTTATGACTGCTCGAGGTGGTCACGCTCAGTATCCATATTCTGAATAAGTATCTGTACTCTCACTTTGGTGTCTCCACACCATAGAGATCGTACATCGATCTTCTAGATTGATTACCATCCTTATGATGATCCTACGATCAGAAGTAGTTTATGATTTAATTATGATAGCTCGTGCCTTAAATTCTCAACTCTTGAGAATATAAGTTATCATACCTATTAACTCAATGGATGTATCACAGATACTTTAATACATAATATGATAGAATAAATAATTTTTTAATTAATTTTAAATTAAAATTATGAAAATGCTTCTAGAATGTATTTAATAAGTGTCGGTCAATCTGGTTTCTAGGGCACACATCTAATAAACTTTCACTTGACCTAAAGCCAATTGACTATAAATCTAAGTCCCATCTTCTCAAGATGGGCTTGGATCTTCTACGGGTCCAAAGGCTTCGTCAGTGCCTCAACTGTAAGATCTGTAGTGTTGACTCTCTTAATCTTGACATGTTCCTTCTTGAGGTAATCATGGATGAGGTGGAACCATCTTCTTGAAACTCTTCCAACTTATAGTTCCCTCATTACACTGGAACAAATTTTCAGATGTCGACTTTCGATCATCTATGTCAGATATAAAGTCTGAGTCTACATACCCCTGGACTTAGAGTTCACCATGTTGAACCTCTTCAGTACTTTCTCCATGTGAGAGACCTAGTATCCTTTTTAGTCTATCCATATAGACCTTAAACCCCAAAATGTGGGATGCCTTACCTAGGTCTTTCAACGAAAATTCCTTGGATAACCATACTTTGACCCATGTCAGCATAAAAATATCATTCCCAATTAGGAGTATGTTATCCACATATAATACGAGAAAGATAACAACACTCCCATCGACCTCCTTGAACATACTTGATTTCTCCTCATTCTTGATTAAATCAAACAATTTGATTACTTCAAGCACTCCAACTCTAAGATGCTTGCTTAAGTCAATAGATCGATCTTTGCAGCTTGCAGACCTTTGTGATCATAATCACTGGATGTGAAAACAAATGGCCATTCCATAAATATCTTTCTCAAGATATCCATTTATGAACTCTGTTATCACATCCATCTATCATATTTCATAATTGAAATATACTACAATGGCAAGCAATGTGCGGATGGATGGCCATTGATGAGAAGATATCTAATACCCTTTCACCACTAGCCAAGCCTTGAATATCTCTACATTCCATCTGCACCTATCTTTCTCTTGAAGATTCATTTATATCCAATAGGTACTGTACCTTCAGGTGGATCTATCAAGATCCAGATTTGGTTTAAGTACATCAAGTCAATCATTGACTTCATTGCCTCTAACCAATTCTCAGAGTCGATATCTAATATCACCTCATCATAGGTTCTGGGATCATCATCATGAACCCCATTTTCTGTGAAAAATATTTTTTCTACATTTTCTAAAATAGTACCTAAGTACCTTTGGGAGGATAGAAAATCCTATTTGACCTACGAGTTGAAGGAGGTAGTGAATTATGGATCGGCTCAAACTAACTGGGTTTCTCAGGTTCCTTGGCTCTTTACTCTTTGGAGATTTTCTCCTCGAGCCTAATTTGTCTTCCGATGCCACTATCTTGAACAAACTATTTTTCAAGAAAAATAATGTATCAACCCACAATCACATTGTGATCTTTCGAAAGATAGAAGTAATATCCTAATAACTCTTTAGGATATCCAATAAATCAAGTTCTAAGGGACCTAGATTCTAACTTTTTCGTTTTCGGACAACCCCAATTCTGAGATGACTCAGACTTGACTTCTTACCATACCATATCTCATATGCAGTGGCAGGACCAATTTTAGATGGAACCCTATTTAGTAATTAGATAGCTGTCATTAAACTATATCCCTAAAAAAACTTAGGAAGATCCATGAAGGTCATCATGGATCAGACTATATCTAATATAGTCTAATTTCTCCATTCTGAAACCTCATTAAGTTAAGGTGTTCCAAGCAGAGTCCATTATTTTTGACCAAGGTAGCATCTCCTCGATCTAATTGAAGAATCTTAATGGATTTTCTGATTTGCTTTTCCACTTTGTATCTGAACTCCTCAAACTTTTCAAAGGCTTCAGACTTGTGTCACATAAAGTACACATACCCATATCGAGATAGAACATCGGTAAAGATAATAAAGTAGGCATAATTGCCTCAGACCGGCACATCGAATGAGCCGCACACATCTATATGTACCAGGGCAAGTAGGTCTATGGCCTTTTTCCCATGTCCTATAAAAGGGAGCTTGGTTATTTTGCATTGAAGGCATAATTTATAAATCAGATATGACTCGAAAATCAATGAACCCATTAGTTCGAAGTTTTTCAATTTGTTAAACCTATCTTCGGCTATATGACCTAGCCTAATGTGCTAAGATACCTATCATTTTGATCATATGGCATTCACATTTTGCTCAACATTATAAATAGACTTAATGACAAGCATTCCTTTAAAAGATTCTTCTTCCTACTTGTTCTTCAAGCTGGCTAGGTATCCAGGATAGTTTCACTTCCAATGACCACCGGAGTTACAGTGGAAACACCTTTCCTTCCTATGGTCTTCTTCTTTAGCTTGTCCTTTTTTTCTTCTATTTTCTGCTTCTTCATACACTTCTTCTATCCAAAAAATTTTCTCTTGGAAGAAGTTTGCTCCACAGCTAGAACTAAGTTCTTTGGACTCTTTAAATTTTGCTCAACAGTAACTAGCATATTCATTAACACGACCAACATGCACTGGAGCTAATTCATATAGAAGATTATGATAAGTTCCCATAGGAATCATTCAAGGATTGTAAGATCACATCAATCTACAGATCCTTATCCATTAAGACATCGAGATTCTCAAGCTCTTCTAGATCCTTGATCATCGTCAAGCAATGATCTTGGATCGACTGTCCATCATGCATCTATGTCTTAAATAGTCTCCTAGAGATTTAATAATGTGTTGTGCAACTCTGATCATTAAACAACTCTTGCAGGTGTGCCAATATTTGATGAGCAGTCCTGATGTCTTCATGTTGGCACTGCAACTCATCTAATATTGAGCCCAACATGTAGCACCTATCTTTGTTGTCATTGTCCAACCACTTTTCATGAGACACTCTTTGATTCGCAGTCGAACGTGCTAATAATGTGGGGTTGGTTCTAGTCCAATACATAGGTCAGCTTTTTCGAACCTAAAATAATTTTGAATTTTCATAGCCAATCCTTATAATTTAGGTCCAGTCAACTTGTGAGTATCTAGGATTCTGGCTAGGGGGTTTGATGCAGACATTTTTCTATAAAGAGTCAAAGTTTTTTATTAGACTTATAATTTGACTCAATCAATTTATTTAAAAATTTTATTTTTAAATAAATTAGGCTCCCATGATTTTCTCGGATCCCTACACTTCTTTGGTAGAGATGCAAAAATATCTACGATCACTGATTTCTAGTAGGTGGTGCAGTCCCACCAACTAGCATACCACCTCACTTAATAGTTATTGGTGATGGGTCAACCAGTGAGTGAACAACTCTTATCTAATGATTCTCTAACCATGGTGCACCCAGACCTGGTCTGTAATTCATGAAGCTCACCATGCATGGAATATTGCTCCACTTCTTAGTTAAGTCAAACCCATCTTTTGTATGAATTAAATTTTTGATTGGATCTCTTACCATATCTAGAATATTGAGCCCAACCCATCCTCCAACCTGTAGCATCCAATGTCTAATAGATATGGTTGCATCTTTCTGGTGCAACTGAATCACTGTATCTAGTCGAGAACAATCAATCCTAGGAAGGGCCCTCACATCTATAATGGTGGAAGACTTAGGACTTAATATTTTCTTAGGAGGATTTGATTTGGTCTGTTAGATTCAACTAGTCATAATATTTATGACTAACCTAGCTGTATGGGTTAGCTCAAATCGTTAGCCATCTCAAACCAGAACTGAGTCGATCCAATTGATTAGGTAAGTGAGATCTATGAGAGGAATATGCCATTAACTCGTCATGAATGGATTCAGGCCAGGTAGCTTCCAATTAAAGACCACTGGTTGTATCTACCATACTTACCTTAGACACTAACTTGTCCAACCAGAACTGATCGGGTTAGCTGACAATCCAAGCTCGAACCACGGAGCCAAAATAGATTGTAACTTGATCGACTACATAAGACTTTGAGGCGACCTTGATCCAACTTAATCCTATCAGATTGGTCAAATCTAAGCACTCTTAATCCCACCTAGCCAACTCTTGATTCGATTTGATCAACCACTAGATCTAATTGAGCTACCCATACTCAAACCCATGTTTTATGAAGGTGTCTTAGATCTAAAAATTCATAATTTTTAGATCTAATTAATTTCATAAACTTTATTTTTAATTAAGTCCAATGGTTCAATAACAAAATATTATCAAAAATTCTAGGATTTTAGGATATAGAATTTTATAGAAAAGTAAATTTTTGATTTTTGATTAAGGACAAATATGCAATACCCCTACATGCCATAAGAACACCCCATCGAATGAAAAGAGAGGGTCTTTAAATTCTTCTTACTCTTATAACCTAACAACCAAAGGGAATGCCTTAATCAAAAATATTAACTATACTACAAAACTATTAGATCTAAAGCATATAACTACTACATGATTTAAGATCTAATCTATACATATTTTATATACATATCATGTATCAAATTTAATATTTAAAATTATATTTCAGATTTGATTACATCTAATGTAATATCTGAAAATAAAATTTTAAATGATCTCATCATCAAAAATTTTTAATCTAGACTACTCATGACATAGTTCTATGGAACTAGTCTAGACATGCATTGCATATGTCATACATATGAAATTTTAAATATATCTTATACTTTCAGATCTAATTATATCATATATAATATCTAAAATTTAACTAATTAAATTAAATAATCCATAAAAAATTAAATAAATATTTTATAAAATTTTTGATCTAGACTATGATATTAAACTACAGATCTAGTCTAGATGTGCGCTGTCTATATCATATATATCAAAATTTTAAATTAAATATTATGTTTTAGATCTGATTCCATTTAATGTAACATCTAAAACTTAAATGGTCAAATTATAAAAATTAAATCAGATCTAATCTAAAACATATTTGAATGACTACCATTATAAAGAACTATAGATCTAAATTGGAACATGCATTGTATATATCAAATATATAATTTTGAAACATATAATTTTTTATTTTAGATCTAATTACATCCTATGTAACAACTAAAAATTAAAAAATCAGATCATAAAAAATAATTTTAGATCAATCTAAAGATAGATCTGGAAGTAGCAACCTGGCTCTGATACCAGTTGAAGGAAAAAAAAGATTTTTCCGCTGCAGGATGCATCTGATTGGATCATATTTGCAGCAAAATAATTTTAAAAATTTTTCATGATCTGAATAGATTTGAGAGTTCTTAAATTTGATTAGATTGATCAAAAATTTATAAACAAAATAAAAATAAAATAGTGATACCTAAAATCACCTGATCGGATAAATCGTTTATCCATTGTGATGATCTGACGACTGATCCGAGATTTTGATTGAGCCATGTACGTGCCCAGCCTCTATCAATATCCACTTAGATCAGATCTAAAAATCTCCTCCTTTTGGATCTAATCTCCAAAGATCAGATCTAATGTCTTTCTGTAGAGCCTTCAAATTAAACTTTGAAGGCTGGCGTTCGTCTCACGAACACTGTTGTCCCTCGCGGATCTTCACATCAATGGAATATGATCTTTGCTTGTAGGTTGATAAGTACCATAAATTCATCAATAAAAATATTAATTTATCAATTAATTTATATTAATTTTTAAAAATTAATGATTAATTTATATATATTTTTGAGAAATTAATATTTTTATTAATTAAAAAACTAATTAAAAAATACTAAAGTTTGAAAAATAAAATTTTAAAATCAATGGAAAGAGCTTATTTTTTTGATCATAATAAAATAATTTTTGAGCAAAATAGAGCTAAACAAAGAAGATATGAATTTTTAAAGAAATAAAATAAATAAAAATTAAATGAAAAATAATATACGGCTCAACCGGCTCAAGCCACTGTGCCATATCAGTCGGCACGTCAAAGCATGCCGAGCCAAGCCGATAAAGCCAAGCATACCAAGTCAGCCATGCTAGTGGACTCAGCCACGGAAGCCATTAGTTGGTCCGTGATCCAGGCGTGGACTACCAGCTCAGTGGAAATCGATGAATCATGAAGCGACACGTGATGGACCTAGACCCTTAAAGGGTTTACAGAAAATCTATCATGGCTCATAGGGCATTTTGGACATTTCACTCAGCAACAGGAGGCACTGATTCATTGCGATGTGTGGTTCAGCCGATCCACACAGTCCATGGGAACAGTAATTGTGCGATCGGATGGCTGTGGTTGATTGCGGTCAAGATTAGATGGTGGAGAAAATTTTCTACTTCAGACTTTACATGGATCGCCATCGGATGGCAGCGCTCACTTATGACTTAGATCCAATGGTCCAAAATGCTCTTAGCGGTGATCAGGACTCCCAACGCATGATCAACAACCAGATTTTCTCCATCAGCGTGCGATCAATGGCCAAAATTTAATCCAACCTAATCTGGATCGATACATATCCGATTTTGATGATTTTTGGTCCATTGGATTCTAATTGAATGGCTAGATTTTACCAACCTTCAATAGAATTTGTTTAGGACTCCTTTTAATCCAATTTTCACTCAGATTTCTCCATATTTTGATGATGAAAGACCTCCTTAGTTCCACATTGCTTACAGAAAAAGTCTCTAGTCCTCCTAGCTCTATAAATAAGACCCCAGACTTTTAGAATTCAGAATCTTCGATCAAGATGAAGCTTTGGTATAGGATAGAGCTAGGTTTTGGATTAGAGGCTGCTTCAAAGTAATGGGTGCCGAGAAGAAGAGCTGGGCTTCTACACCATCTTTCTACCGATGCCGATCCAAGATCAGAAATTAACCTATTTTATTTATTTATTTATTTTATATATTTAAATTATGAACTTTTTAATTAATGCAATATTTATTTTTATGCTTTTTAATTTTATACTTTTTATTTTTATTATAATTTAATTTTTATACTTCAATTATTACTTTTTATTTTATTGCAAGTAGATTCTAAGATCTAACTAGTAGATCTTAGTACCAAGTTTAAATTTCTGCATTTTTTAATTTTCACTTTTTATTTTTTGACTTCATTTTTGATTTCAAAACTTTTTTATTTTTTTTTTTCAAAAATTAAAGATTTTAAATTTAAAAACACTATCTTCCCTATGGATTCGACCCGACTCACTGCTATCAACATATTTTTAATTATTTTAAGAAGTCAGATTAAACTAATAAATACGATGTCTTAACGACAACATCATGCTCTTATCAAGTTTTTGATGTCATTATCAGGGACTATTTTTGATTTTTAATTTTAATTTTTTGATTTATTTTAAATAAATTAAAAATAATTTTGGCAAATGCATCAAGTTTTTGGCGCCATTACCAAGAATGGCACGGACATTTAATTTTTGATCTCTTTAATTTTTTTATAAATAAATTATAAATAAAATTTATTATTTTCTTCTAAATATTGCTTGCTAACTTTTTTTTATTTTACAAAAAAAAGATTAAAGAACTAAAAGAATCAGGATAAGGAACAAATCATTTAGTTTTGCTTGGTGAGATCAATCCTAACCCAAGTCCTCTTTCCTTTTTATTTATTTTATTTATTTATTTACTTTATTTTAAATTAATTTTAAAAAAATATTCATTTAAACCTAATTAAAAGCTTCATGATAAGATTAGAAATTGTAACTATTTAGAGCATGCATCATATTAGTTTTATTTTTATTTTTTTGGTAATTGCTGGAGGTAAGGTAAGTCTTTCAGAATTCAATTAGTTGCATGCATCTAGTTTAAATTACATAGAATCCTTTGATTGAAAATTTTTTTATGCATATTCATATTAAACAAAATTAAGGGCACAACCTAATTAAATAAGATAATGTGGAGATTTGATCATCCTTCCTTGGCCTACAAACAATCAACCAGCATCCTGCATTGACCTAAGTCTTTAATTTTAAAATCAATTAGACATCAGTCCTAGGAACTCAAGCTTATTAGGATAAGAAACCCTAAGAATTGAATCAGGTTAGGGTTAGATAATTTGACTGATGTCTAGAAAAGTAGTTCAAAAATGATTGGGCTTGAAGAAAGGTGGTTTCTAATTAGTTTCGTTAGCTTACCTGACCGAGCATAATTGGTATCTAAGGCAAGCAACGGGAGGACTCCCACCGATCTTATACTTATCTAGCTAGTTGATTGGCTGATCTTATACTTGGAGGGTTTGAAGCTAACTTTAGCAGTTAGAAGCTGTCTAGATCTAGGATAACCCTTAGTCAAGATTGATTGATCAACTTGATTGCTAACCAACATTATCACTAATTAAAACTAATTCTTCTCTCTCTTCTTAGCTCTAAGACTCCTTAGGACATTTTCTTTAGAATTTTTATTTCTTTTTTTTTAAAAATAAAATAAAAATTAAATTAAAAATTAAATTAAATTAAATTAAACTACCTAAAAAAATATTAAAAATAAAAATTAAATTAAATTAAAAATAATAATTAAAATAATTAAAATAATTTTTAAAAATATTTTTTAAAAAATAATAATATAATAAAATAATAAAAAATATATATAAAAAATTCTAAAAAAAATTTAAAAAATTATGAACCATGCATTAAGGTTACAATAATACATGCACGGTAGGAAATCACTTTTTTTGATTTAGTTGAACTTAATTGAATGGTTGATTCATATTAAATTTGATAATCAAATGGCTAATCTGAACCTAATAGATCAAAAATTAGATAAAGTTGACATTCTTGCCCAGAAATTAGATCAACTCCTGACCCTTGGTCAACAATCTCCTGTATAATTCACATCATCTTCTAATTATCAGAAGATTTGTTCAATCTGTGCTAGCCTAACCCATCATGTGGGTGAATATTCTATGACTGCACAGTTTTCACTTTTTATCCAAGAATAAGTTCAAGCTGCTCAAGGTTATTCCAAATTGATTAATGATCCATTTTCAAATTCGTATAATCCAGATTGGATCAAGCTCAGACCCAAATTTTACCTGTCAAAACTATCAAAATAAGACCCAATACCAAAACCATACCTATAATAATGGTCAGCCTAGTCAGTTTATCCAGCCATCATATAACAACCAACTATCATACCCACCTCCTCAACAGACCAATCTAGTCGATGATAGATTTAACCAACTTCAATAATTAATTTTGAATCAACAACAATCGATCTTGACTCAATAAAAATCTATCACCAAGCTAGAAGCTTAAATAGGATAATTAGTTGAGTCTAATATGAGGAGAGAACTAGATCAACTATCGAGCCTACCAATTTCAAACAACCCACTTAATGTCCACCAATCACCTAGAGTAAGTTATCAATTTAATGTCTCACTTAAGAATCCTCAATTTAAGAATGCCAAAGTAATTCTTGAACTTAAAAGCTATATGATTCTTATAGACCCATACCAAGATCAGGTGAGAGAAGCTAGTATCGATGCTAGCCAAAATAAAAATTTAGAGGAACAGGTTAGTATTGAGACCAAGCACATAAAAGAATCTAAGTTTGGAACTAGTACTGATGTTGGTTCTAGTTTAAATGAGATAGACATAGGAAAAAAGAGAATAGATAATTTACCCGAGACTTATAAACCTAATGTCCTATTCCCTTCAACCCTAAAAGCCAGTTCTTCTTACAAAAATCAAGAAGCATGTAATGAAGTATCAATGGAGTTGTTTAAGCAAGATCACACTAATTTACCTCCACAATTAAATCCGCCTTTAGACACCCTTCCAATATCCAGTGCATTAAACTTGACTCCTAATTTAGAAACTTAATTAATGAGTATTTTAGAAGAATAAATAGGAGAAATTCTTAATAAACATGGGTCTGAGAATGGGGACACAAATTATGTTCGTTTAATTAATAATGAATATATCAATAATGGGATTATAAATCAACTTTTTAAGATTGGCAATCCAAAACCATTAAAATTTATCAATCTAATATTTGACACAAGATAGTAAGCTGCATTATGTCTGACTGAAGACAGTAAACTTAGCACTTATTGGGAGGCAACCCAATATTTAATTCTTTTTCATCTAGTTTATCTTTTTAGTTTATTTTCTTTTTAGAACATGTTGAATAAGTTGGAGAGAGAGCCCAAATTTTCAAAGGCATGTGCTGGACCAAAAATATATTGAGTCAGGTGTATTGTTTCATGTTCTTTATTATACCCTTTATTTTTTCTTTCTTCTCCATTGAGGATAATGTCGATTAAGTTGAGGAAGAGAAAAATAAAAGTTTTAAAATTTTAAGTCCTAAAAGAAGTTAGTATTTAGTATTTAGACACCTGATTATGCTTAAGAATCAAATTAAACTAAGCATTTTTAAAAAAAAATTGATGCACAGATCAGAGAATTTATGAGATATTGACGGATCAAGTATTAAGAAAATCCAATAAAGAGTTATGTCTAAAATATAAAAATTTTTTTCTTTGAGCATTTCTAATATTTTCTACTAGCATCAAAGAGAAGTCTACTTTTTATGGGCTTGTATATGATAACTATATATTTCTTCATATAAAAAATTAAATAAAATAGTTTCTAAGTACTTCTCACTGAGTAACCAGACTTCTTTGCCTAAGCAAGCATTGAGTTTTGTGTCAAAAGGTTGGAAGGGCAAAGAAGCTCGTTATAAAACTAGTCTTAACTCGTAGCTTGTTTGATTCAAGCTAGTAAGCTCGAGGGGTATTCTATACCTAGTGTCCTAAAGTCAACTGGTTTGGGAGTCATTGACCCAAGACTCGCTACATGGATTAAATAGAAAGCTTAAGGTGTTAAGACACTCAATAGTGGTATAATGTTAAAAAAAAATATATATTAATTCTTCATCGAGTAATCGAATCCCGTTGTATAAGTAAGCAATGATATTCGCATCAAAAAGTAGGCAATATAAAAATAAAAATCAATAAATGAAGAGCGGAAGTAGCGATACACTTACCTATATGAAAGTTTAGACAAATCGAAGATAAAGATGGGATAATTTAGAAAAAGTTTAGAAAAATTTAATATTTTTTACTTAATTATTTTATTGATAAGTATTAATACCCTAATGATATACCTCACTTATACTCTATTGAATATCAATGGTCATTTTGAAAACTGCTTAGATAAAATTCGAAACTCAAAAGTTAAAAGATATTTAAAACTAAATTCTTTGTTTACTCGAGGACGAGCAAAGCTTAAGTTGGAGGGTGTGATAAGTACCATAAATGTATCAATAAAAGTATAAACTTATCAATTAATTTATATTAATTTAAAACTAAATTCTTTCTTTACTCGAAAATGAGCAAAGCTTAAGTTAGAGGGTGTGATAAGTACCATAAATTTATCAATAAAAGTATAAATTTATCAATTAATTCATATTAATTTTTAAGAATTAATGATTAATTTATATATATTTTAAAAAAAATAATATTTTTATTAATTAAAAAATTAATTAAAAAATAATAAAAGTTAAAAAATAAAATTTTATAATCAATGGAAAGAGATTATTTTTTTGATCATAATGAAATAAGTTTTGAATAAAATGGAGCTAAAATGAAGAAGATATGAATTTTTAAAAAAATAAAATAAATAAAAATTAAATAAAAAATAACATACGGCTCAGCCAGCTTAAGCTACCATGCCATATCAGTCAGCGCATCCAAATGCATCGAGCCAAGCCGACAAAGCTAAGCATGCTAAGCCAGCCATGCTAGCCGACTCAATAGCGAAAGCCGTCAGTCGATCCACGATTCAGGCGTGGACTGCCAGCTCAGTAGAAATTGATGAATCACGAAGCAACACGTGATGGACCTAGACCCTTAAAGGATTTATAGAAAATCTATCATGGCTCATTGGATATTTTGGACTTTTCACTCAGCGACAGGAGGCGCTGATTTGTTGAGGTGTGTAGTGTATGGTGTAGTCGGTCCACGCGGTCCATAAAAATAGTAATTACACGATTGGACGGCTGTGGTTGATTACGATCAAGATCATATGGTGGAGAAAATTTTCTACTTCAGACTTCATACAGACCACCATTGGATGGTGGTGTCACTTCTGACTCAGATCCAATGCTCTAGAATGCTCCGGACGGTGATCAGGACTCCCAACACGTGATCAGCGATCAGATTTTCTCCATCAACGTGTGATCAATGGCCAAAATTTAATCCGACCTAATCTGGATCGATACATATCCAATTTTGATGATTTTTGGTCTACTGGATTTCTATTGAATGGCTAGATTTCACCAGACTTCAATAGAATTCGTTCAGGACTCCTTTTAATCTAATTTTCACTTAGATTTCTCCATATTTTGACGATCAAAGACCTCCTTAGTCCCACATTGCCTACAAAAAAGGTCTCCAGTCCTCCTAGCTCTATAAATAAGACCCCAGACTTCTAGAATTCAGAATCTTCGATCAAGGTGAAGCTTTGGTATAGGATAGAGCCAGGTTTTGGATCAGAGGCTACTTCAATGCAACGAATGTGGAGAAGAAGAGCTGAACTTCTACACCATCTTTCTACTAATGTCGATCTAAGATCATAGATTAGCCTAATTTATTTATTTATTTTTTTAATATATTTAAATTATAAACTTTTTAATTAGTGTAATATTAATTTTTATTTTTTTTAATTTCATGCTCTTTATTTTTATTATAATTTAATTTCTATACTTTAATGATTACTTTTTATTTTATTGCAAGTAGATACTAAGATCTAACAGTAGATCTTAGTACGAAGTTTAAATTTCTCCATCTTTTAATTTTTGCTTTTTATTTTCCAACTTCACTTTTGATTTCAAAACTCTTTTCTTTTCTTTTTCTTTTCAAAAATCAAAGATTTTAAATCTAAAAATACTATCTTTCCTGTGGATTCGATCCGACTCACTGCTATTTATATATTTTTAGTTATTTTAAAAAGTCAAATTAAACTGATAAATATGGTGTCTTATTGACAACATCACACTCTTATCACAAGTTTTGCCCAACTCTTGCGTATGGAGAAGAGGAAGAGTATCAAATGAGGAAGGCATGGAGATGGAGATTTTGCTAGGGCTTCATCATAGAATAATTTCTTTACACAACAGCTTGTGCAGGGCCCTTTAAATAGACCATAGGAAGATTCCCTTTGCATGTGACTTTGACAGTCTAAGATAACATGTAGAAGGACTCTATATTGATCTGCATGCTCCACAGCTGAATTTTCTTTATTTTTGTCATAGAAAGCTCTAGGAAAAAGCAACGTGGAGATGGGATAAGAAGAGTAGATGGTGCAAGGCTCTTATCTTCCGAGAGTTTGATCCAAATCAAACTTCTTTGACCTAGTCAAAACAATTTGAATGCGGTTCTCCACATTTATCCATATGGGGTGCATACTTAGAGGAATATGCACCCTCTCCCATCTTCATGTAATGCCTAGGGTGCGTGCCTCAAGAAAATTTTTAGGGGACGCACACCCCTGATCCTTTAATTCCTGCAAACTGGGTCAAAATTTGACCCATGTCCTATTCCCATCTTATGGAATTTATGACAAGTCCTTTTTAAGTCCCATCTAATAGATTTTAGGCAAGTCCTTATCAAGCTAGAACAAGCCTTGATCAGGCTAGGACTAGGCTAGTCAGATCAAGAAAAATCCATCCAGAATTTTTGGGAGAGGCTTGTCCAAATTTCATCTCATGATTTTTAGGACAAGCCCTAATTTGGCAAAGATAATCCTTATCTTGTTCCTATCTTATGGGATTAACACAAACCTTGACTAGGCCAAGACATGGTCCAGTCAGATCAAGACAAATCCCTACAAAGTTTCTGGATGAGCTTTGTCCAAATAGTTTGAGAAATTAGTTGGTCTTGTCCTATTTCCATCCGATGGATTAGGACAAGCCTAAATCAAGTTAGGATGATAATTTTTTGACCTGGACAAGTTCAAGTCAGACTAGGATAGAGCCATACAAGGCTTCTAGATGGGTTAAATCTAATTTGGCTCAGTCGAGACAAACTAGAAAGATGATAGAATGAGAATGTTAGGTTCAATTGTGTGCTAGCATGATGTTCTTGACCCTAATTGGATCTAATCCAAATCAATCAAACTGAGTTAGCTCAATTGATGACATCCAGATCCAAATTTTTATTGTGTGATCCAGTTAGGTTTAGTTCTATATGGTAGTGGGACATGTTGTCATCTCTATCATCGATATCATCAAAACATCTTTCGATGGACCAGAATTCTTTCAATTCATCTAATTCAAATTATCGATCATCAAGACAACTCTAATTGGTCTCAAAATCTATTAGTGACACCAAGCAGTATATAGTGGTAACCCATCAGAATCAAAATGTGAATCTCTCAGTGCAGCTATCTATGTGATTGTGTTCTTCTATCATGAGCCCCAATGGGATTAGGGTTAAGGTGAACTCGTCAAACCCAACACCCGTCATATGAATGAATCATTCGATTCGAGATCGATGTGAAAATATAATAGAAACTCCTTTCTATTATTTCATACTACCATGGTCATCGGTTTTAGGATTCGATCTCATGATCATCATAGGACCACTCCTCCTCTATCGAGGTTGATAGATCCCATCTTGGTGCAATCCAATTTCTACAATGAATATGCTATAGCCAACATACACGTTAAGATTTTGAATGGCTAGAAGATCGAGTTATGGTGTAGTCAAACTATAATACCCTCAAGGTGAACTATAGATGCACCTCAGATCAAAGAATCAGACACATGCTGTAGCATCGAGCTAGTCATCGACGAGAAGGTAGACTCCCTTATGATTGCTCGAGATGGTCATGCTCAGTATCCTTATTGTCAATAAGTACCTATACTCTTGCTTCGGTGTCTCCAATCATAGGCTCAAGACTAATCTGCCCTAAGAAAGCGATCGTACACCAGTTTTCCGAATTGATCACTATTCTTATGATGATCAAACGATTGAGAACAGTTTATGAGTTAATTATGATAACTCATGCCTTAAATTCTTAACTCTTGAGATTATGTATTATCATGCCTATTAACTCAATGGATGTATTACAGACACTTTAATATATAATGTAATAGAATAAATAACTCTTTAATTAATTTTAAATCAAAATTATGAAAATATCCCTAGAAAATATTTAACAAGTGCCGGTCAATATGGCTTCTAAGGCACACATCTAGCAATCACTAATTAAATCTCCCATAAACATAGAGTCCAAATCTAGTGGATGTTCGGGCAATAGAGTCCCATCAAAATAAAATTCTTGATCGAAGAGTCCCTAACCAGTGGAACTCTTCATCCTGATGTTCCAAACAAGTAAAACTCATGATCACAGAGTTTCAGACTAGTGAGACTCTTGATTATAGAGTCCCAGATAAGTAGAACTCAGAGTCCTAATGTAGTAGGACTCTTGGTCGAAGAGTCCCAGTCTAGTGGGACTCTTGACCATAGAGTCCTAAATAAGCAGGACTCAGAGTCATAGCCCAGTAGGACTCATGGTCGAAGAGTCTCAGTCTAGCGGGACTCTTGACCATAGAGTTTCAATCCAGTGGGACTCTTCATTAGCCATTAGATCAGATAGGAACCTCTAATGTATATGACCCCATATGTTCGAACCTAAACCGATAGCACCATAACCAATTTCTGTACTAATCGAAGTGACCATCTAGCAATGGTACCCAATATCTGGATAGGTCAAATAGTCACAATCGTAATACTTAGAACCTACATGAATATGGTTACCGCATAATTTATTTCTTTGATCTCTGTGTATAGGATGACTCCAAGTTAAACTGTCAATCCTAAAAAGTACATCCAAATTATTTCTCAATGAAACCAGTCCCGTGACTCATCACTAGGACTACCTTGACCAAGGATTTGCTAAATTAAAACATAATTGAACACAGCTCAAAAATAAGAGTGGTCAATTCTATCTTGACTCACACATCGACTCCTTAAGTACTTGACTGTGCCCAAAAACCTTCATCACTGAATTAAAAATTTAGGTAGTCCAGCACCAAAGCATAGTGAGTTGCTTGAAAGTACCATGGTGATCTCAGATCAGAAGGATAGTTATACCCATATTCAATCGGAGCAAATCTTGATAGTAGAAAAGATCTGGAGTTGGTCACGTTCAATGCAGATATACTCCTATATCTCACTTACATTCCATACCAGTGTCTCCACACTCCTTGAAAAAGAGGACAACCAATCTATATGATACACAATGACCTATACTCGATAAATATTATTGTTCTTGATAATAACATTTTATTTGGTCGCGTATATGTTTAAGGAATAAATGACAAATCCTCCTTTGTCCATTCTAAATAGTCCTAAAGACTTTACCACAATATAGAAGTTCATTAGAAGATAAAAAGATTTATGATGAAAAAAGTTAAAATAATTTTTATTCAGTTATTAATTCATATACAAGTACAAGAATCAGCATAATAGTCAATAGGCAGATAATTGGCATTGAGATACTATTCCCAATAACCTTCCACTTGGACTTTAGCCAATCGGTGCAGTATCTAATATCCATCTTTGACTTAAAATTGTCGAACTCCATAGTAATAGCTTTAGTGGATGGATCGGATAGGTTCTCCTTCTTCAAAAGGAAGCAAAGAGATTTGTGAAGTAGGGACACCTCTCAAAAATCACAAAAAGAGGAGGAATGGATCAAGAAAAAATCTTGAAGAAGAACCTTTTCTTCTTCCTTCTTTTTCTATTACCAGGATATAATGGTTTGCGTCTCAATGAAGCACCATGCCTAGATCTTCTTTGCATCCAAGCTTTCCACGTCCCAAACCTCTCTCTCAAGTCTAAAATCTCTAGAAAACTCATGCCCTAAATTTCTTTAAATAGAGAGTTATGATAGAATCATTATTAAGGTCAAATACCTAGAAAGGAAGGTCCAATTTGAGCAAGGATTGGGGTGCTCAACTCTTGGGCATCTCCTCCTTATTTTTTTTATATGGACTCTGGAGAATATGTGCAAATAAGTCTTCTATTTTTCCAAAAAAAATTAGGTATAACTAATTTCCTTCTAAAATGATGGGAGACATAAAAAGGGCATGAATACTCTCTAGGAATAAAATTTTTCATGAAAATTTCAAGAAAATTGGTGTGGAGGGCCATGGAAAGCAAGGTGGCACAAGAAGGAGAAATCCTAGTCAAACTAAGACTTCTAGTTTTGACTTGGTCCAACTTATTATTTGAACCCAATTAAATCAAAAATAATGCAATCTAATTAGAGATAATCTTAGTCTAACTAAGAGCCTAATTAAATTAGATTAAATTAAATTTAAATCTAGTTTAATTTCTAATTAAATTAAAAATTGGGTGCATAAAGTCTTAATTGAATAGGGACTTGTTCTTCCTTGCAATTGGCTCATCCAATAAACCAATTGAACTTGATCCAATCAATTCTAAACTAAATCTAATTAAATCATATTTAATTAGACTTAATCTTAGCCCTCTGGCTTAATCAAATTAAGCTAATTAGCAATTTAATTGCTAATCGATCCTCCTACAACACTTGCACTAGGTTAAACATCAGTCTTATTGATTGTTTGACCTAAGAATGATTCTAAGTCATTAATCAACCATCCGATTAGATCAAAATCATTTATGTGTATGATTCCATAGGTTCAAACCTAAGCCAATAGTATAGAAATAAATTTTTATACTAATCAAAGTGACCATCTAGCAATGATACCCAACGGTCGGATAGGTTAAATGTGTAAAGCAACACTCTTAAAACCCATGGAGATATGGTTTCCATATAATTCATCCCTTTGACCAAAATGCTTATAGGATGACTCAAGGTTTAATTATCAAGCTAGATTAGGTCATCTATATTGTATTTGAAAATATCAAATCCATCTCATGGACTATCCTAGCCAAGATTTTGCTAAATTGAAATACAACGATGCATTTTCTACAATCTCTTGGAGTGGTCAATCCCATCTTGATCACTTACCGACTATGCCTAAAAATGTTTCTTAACTTAATTAGAAATTTAGATAGTTTGGCACTAAAGCACAGTAAGTTATTTGTAAGTCACCGTGGCAATCTCAGGTCTAAGAAACACTTATACCCATTTTCTATTAGAGCAATTCTCGATAGTAGAATGCTTTAAAGTTGGTCATGTTCAGTGATGATGTATCCTTACATCTCACCTGTATGCCATACCAGTGTCTCTACACTCTTTGGTTAAGAGGACAACCAACCTATAAGGTAAACAATGATCTATACTCGATAAACATTATCATCCTAATTAACAATGTATCATTTAGTTATGAATAGCTTTAAGGATTAGTCGATAAATTTTCTTTATCAAAACTAAATAGTTTTAAGAACTTCATCACAATAGATGGAGTTCATTAGAAGATGTAGAATTTATGATAAAAAGGTTAGAATAATATTTTATTCAATAATAAATCATTTATAAGTACAAAATAGCACAACCGTCAATAGGCTGATGATTGGCTTTGGAACATAATTCTTAATAGAAAGCTATCTTCACATCCATCTACTAGATTTTATAGTCCAGATGGATAGCTATCGCAATCATAATCCGAATGGACTTGAGCATTGTTACAAAAGAAAATATCTCATCATAGTCTATACTATAATATTGATGATACCTCTTGGCAACCAGACGAGCCTTATAAGTCTCCACCTTCCCATCTGTGCTCCTTTTCTTTTTGAAGATCCACTTACACCCTATGAATTTTACCCTTCGAGTGGGTCAACCAATGTCCATACATCGTTGACCTTTATGAACTTTATTTTGGATTTCATGATCTCAAGCCATTTCTCAGAGTCGGATCTCTGCATTGCATCCATGCAGGTGATCAGATCCTAATCATTCTCATCGAATTCAATAGGATCACCATCCCGAACTAAGAAATCATAGTATCTATCCAACTGACGTGGTACTCTACCAGACTGCCTTAAGGGTGTAGATTCAATGGGCTTTAGAATTGATCTAATCAAATCTAGTTCAAGTTTAGCTACTTGTGTCGAATTTTCCACCTGCCGAACTTTCTTAAGTTCGACTTTAAAGGCATTAGTTCCTTCACCATAGAACTTCTTTTCTAAAACGATTGTCTTAAGACTGACAAATATCTTTTGTTCATTAGCGAGGTAGAAATAATATTCTTTGGTCCCTTTTTGGTATCCTATAAAATTATACTTGAGAGACCTAGCTACATGCTTGTTCGTTACTAAACGTTTGACATAAGCCAGACATTCCCAAATCCTAAGGTGCGAGAGTACTGGCTTACACCCTATCCACATCTCATATGGTATTTTAGAAATAGACTTACACGAAATCCTATTTAGAATATAATAAGTCGACTCGAGCACATATCCTCATAAGAAGATCGGTAGACTAGCAAATCCCATCATGGATCGAACCATGTCCAACAGGATCCGATTCCTTCTTTTAGACACACCATTATGCTGTGATGGTCCAAGAGTTCATTAGGAGAGAATTCTATTCTTCCCTAGATATGTCAGAAATTCGTTGGAAGGGTACTCACCTCCTCGGTTAGATCAAAAAGTTTTAATACTCTTCCCAGTTCACTTTTCTACCTCATTATGGAATAATTTGAACATTTCAAACAACTTTGATTGATGTTTCATTGGGTAGACATACCCATACCTCAATAGGTCGTCTGTGAATATTATGAAGTAGAAATATCTACCTCTAAAACTTGAGCTCATGGGTCCACATACATCAGTACATACTAGACCCAAGAGTTCACTGGCTTGTTCACCCTTTCTAGTAAAAGATGACTTGGTCATTATACCAAGAAGACAAGACTCACAGGTTGGAAATGATTCACAATCACTGACTTCAAGAATTTTTTCTTGAGCCAACTTATTTATTCTGTTCTTATTGGTATGACCTAACTTATAGTGCCAAAGGTACACTTCAGACACATTGCCTAGTCTAAGACATTTACCAGAGGATTGAACCACGTTAATAGGTTATGATAGTAAATAAATATCGTTCAATTGTCCAATATAAATCATAACACCATTCAAAATGATATTACAAAAAAAAAAATTATTGAAAATTCATAACTATTCTTGGTCAGACGGCCTATAGAAATAACATTTAATAAAAAATTTGGATAGAAGTGATATTCACTAAGAACAACTTTATTAGAATTAATTATAAGGTTCATGGTTCCTAAAGCTAGAATTGGAACTTGTCTTCCATCTTCAATGTTTAGGAACCTCTCACCTTCATCAAATCTCCTAGTGACCTGCAAATCCTACATCGAATTACAGATATGATAAGGGCTTTCGGTATCTAATACCCAGGCAGTAGTATCATAAATTGAGAAGTTGCAAGGGTTATCATATAATTATCTTACCCAGCAATAGCTTGCTTCTTCCTTGGCTTGTTCAAGTCCAGGAAGATAATATACTGAAGATAGTTCCTCTTTCAATGTCCTTGCTTCTTGCAAAAGAAGCACTCTGCTTGGCTCTAGTTGGGCTTGCATTTCTTGGTCTGATCTTGTACAGACATCCCAGCATGCGGCTGCACCTTCTTTTTCTTTTTTTCTTATTCTTCTTTCCTTTCTTAAAGGGCTGACGACCAGAAAAAGATCCTCTCACTACATTCACCATCTTCTTACGGAGTTGATGTTCCTTCTTAATATTTTGCAGCAACCCAAATAAGCTATGGTAGTTCACTATAGGTTTTGTTATTCTAAAATGAGTAAGAAAAGGGAGGAAGGACTTGAGCAAAGAATTCAGGATTGCATCCTTACCGAGTTGCTCGTGCAAGGGAAAGCCTAGCTTACTCAAGTGCTCAATCATCTCAATCATGTACAATACATGATTAGTAATTGATGTCCCATCCCTCATCTGAGCATTGAAAATGGTACAACAAGTCTTATGCCTTTCAACATCGTCAGGCATGCCACAGGAGTCGTTCAATATTTGAAGCATCTCTTGAGGCCAGGCATTCTCAAACTTGTAGCTGAACTCGTCATTCATCATTGATAGGCACTTGATATATTGTAATAAGAAGCACTAAATATTGTTGCATTGTATGTCTATTAGTTGAATTTGATGCTTCTTAATCTCTTTTGTAGGTAGTTAGGAGATTGGGCTCATACAAGCTATTTTGGACATAAATTAGCTCAAAACCAAAGTAAAAATCAGATATCTAAGGGGCTAAGAGCAAACAACTCAAGGGGTTTAGTCACGATCAATGGCTAGGAAGAAATTCATTGAAGATCCAAGGGCCAAGAAGAAAGACAGTTGCTTTAAGTGTTTGGATTGAAAATGATTGAATCAAAGATCCCACATGTGCCACCTCAAGTTGATTTAGCATGGATCATAAGAAAGAAGAAAATGCCAAAGAGAGAAATAAGTCACATGCTATTTCCTTCTTACCATATTTTCCATGCTCCAATTAGAAGTCCACACCAAATTAAAGATTTCTCATACACACTTCATCTCATCCATCCATTCCTATCATAGCAATAGTCCCATATTACTTAACAAACAAATCCTCCTACCTTCTAGCATCTATAAAAAGCCTTTAAGGCTATAACCAAAAGCAAGCCCCTCCATCCATCTCCATCTAGCCCTAGCCTTCACACCTCCTCTCTCTCTCTCCCACTTAAGTCTCCACTTTCCTTTCTTTCTTCTTCTTCTTCCTCCACAAAACTCTCTTCTTCCTCTTTTTTTTCTGCGGGTTAGAAGCAAAAAGACGGCAATGGTGGGCAACATCCCTTCTATGCTTCCTTTGGCTCCATCATCTTAGGAGAGAAGATGAATCTTGTAAATAGATGATTTGATGTTGATCTATTTTATATCTCATTTTTCTATTATTAATAAATTTTTTAATTTATTTAAAAATAAAAAGTGCACTATTTTCTTTTGTTTCATTTATAAAGATCTAGATTTTGTACAATCTATGCTCTAAGAGATGCATCGCGATTTGAGAATATGGTGCGTACTTAGACAAAAAATAGATTATATCAGAAAGAATAGATCCTCTCTTTTTACTGATGAGATTTAGTTAGATAGCTTATGCTCTAAGGGACTGACCATAATCTAGGGATATGGTCCGTGCTCAAAAAATGATAAGCTAAACCAACCAAAATCATAAGTTGCGATGTTGTAGCATGAAATAGATATGACATCTACTTTACAAGAGGATTCGATCTTCTGAGGCTTCTCTTCTGTATTGGACTCATTAAATTTTTTTTAAATATTATTTTATCAATCAAATTAGTTCTCCAACTCTTAAAAATAACTAAGCCTTCTTTTAATTTTTTTTTTAAAAATAACTGCCTTAGATCCCTAAGGACTCAAACTGATTCATCATGTTCTATGAAGTGGTAGTCAGTTAACTTTTATCTTTGATCGCTTTCACGATAAAAGCGCATCATAATTTGGCACCATTGCTGGGGATCAAATTTTGTGATAAGCACTTGATATATTGTAATAAAAAGTACTAAATATTATTGCATTGTATGTTTATTAGTTAAATTTGATGTTTCTTAATCTCTTTTATAGGTAATTAGGAGATTAGGCTCATACAAGTTAATCGAGACTCAAATTTGCTCAAAATCAAAGCAAAAATTAGATATCTATTGGGCTAAGAGCAAACAACTCAAGGGGTTTAGTCACGATCAATAGCTAGGAAGCAATTCATTAAAGATCCAAGGGTCAAGAAGAAAGATAGTTGCTTTAAGAGTTTGGATTGAAAATGATTGAATCAAAGACCCCACATGTGCCACCCCAAATTGATTTAGCATGGATCATAAGAAAGAAAAAAATGCCAAAGAGAGAAATAAGTCACATGCTATTTCCTTCTTACCATATTTTTCATGCCCTAATTAGAAGTCCACACCAAATCAAAGATTTCTCATGCACACTTCATCTCATCCATCCATTCCCATTATAGCAATAGTCCCATATTGCTTAACCAACAAATCCTCCTATCTTCTATCATCTATAAAAAGCCTCTAAGGCTTCAACCAAAAGCAAGCCCTTATATCCATCTCCATCTAGCCCTAGCCTTCACACCTCCTCTCCCTCTCCCACTTAAGTCTCCACTTTCCTTTCTTTCTTCTTCTTCCTCCATAAAACACTCTTCTTCCTCTTTTCTTTCTATGGGTTAGAAGCAAGACGATGGCAATGATGGATGATATCCCTTCTATGCATGGTTAGGCTCTATCATCTCAGGAGGGAAGATGAATTTTGTAAATGATGATTTGATGTTGATCTATTTTATGTATCTCTTTTCTATTATTAATAAAGTTTTTGATTTATTTAGAAATTAAAAGCGCACTATTTTTTTTTACTTCATTTATAAAGATCTAGATTTTGAATAATCTATGGTCTAAGAGATGCATCGTGATTTAAGGATACGATGCATACTTAGACAAGAGATAGATTGTATCAGAAAGAATAGATTCTTTCTTTTTACTTATGAGATTTAGTTAGATGACTTATGCTCTAAGGGACTAACTGAGATTTGAGGATATGGTCCATGTTCAAAAAGAAGATAAGCTATACCAACCAAAATTACAAGAAGCGGTGCTACAACAAAAAATTTATATGACATCTATTTTACAAGAAGATTCGATCTCCTGAGGCTTCTCTTCTATATTGAACTCATTAAGTTTCTTTTAAATATTATTTTATCAATCAAATTAGTTCTTCAACTCTTAAAAATAATCAAGCCTTCTTTTAATTTTTTTTAAAAACAACTATTGTAGATCCCTGAGAACTCGAACCAATTCATCCTATTTTATGGAGTAGTAGTCGATTAAACTTTATCTTTGATCACTCTCATGATAAGAGTGCATCAAATTTTAGCGCCATTGCCGGGGATATTGGTATGGTTGATTTAAAAAAAAAAAAAAATCTCTGTTACTTTATTTTATGATCTCCTCTCTTCTTAATTCTAATATTTGCTTCTTACCATTGCAAGTCTATAAGAAAAAGAGCAAAAAAGAAAATATATTTTACTACTTTTTAGGTCTTTATTTATTTATATATTTTTCTTTCTACTTTAGATTACTTTACTGTCTTTCTAGTAAAAAATTTTTTTACCATTTATATAGATTTAATTTTCTACCTATTTTAGATCTTTCTTTTATTTACTTTCTTTTTAATATATTCTCTAGATATAAGAATATATTTCTACCTTTTAATTTATTGCTCTTAAAGTAGATTTAAGTTCTTGCTTTATTTGTAGGTTATCTAGTTGCCTTTTTAATCTTTGCATAATTTACTTCTTATTTAGTTAGATTCTATAAATCTCTTCACACCTAATTAACTTAATTTAAAACTTACCTCTTATCCTTTCTTACTTAAAGATAATATAAAATAAAAAGAAAATAAAATATCATAAAATACTTAACTAAAATAGAGAAACTAATTAAACTTTAAAAGTTTCCTACTTATATTGGACATCCTCTTGTTTTGCATCTCATCTCCATAATTAATCTTAAGAGCATTAACCCATTAATTAGATAAGGTGGAGATTTGATCACCCTTCCATAACCCAAAAATCACATCCATCATTGTACATTAACCCAAGCCTTAATTTTAAAATTAGTTAGATGTTGCCTTAGGAATTTTGAGCTCAATAAGACAAGAATGCCCTAGAGTTGGACTGGGTTCAAATTGATTAATTGCTCGGTGTCTAAGATAAGTAGTTTTAGAAGGTTGTTTTCAATTGATTTTGTTATCTGACCTGGCCAACTCAGTTGGTTTCTAAGAAAAATAATAAGCAGGAAATCTTCCATATCTCATACTTACCTGGTCGAGTCAGTTACTTAGTTTTGAACTTGGAGTACTCAAACGCGGTCTTGGAAGTTAGGAGCTATCTAGATCTAGATTAATCCTAGGATGGACGGTCCTTACTTATCTAACTTGATTATAATTAACATCCAAACATTAACTAATTTTTTTTTCACTCTTCTCTTTCATCTCTAGATTTAGGACTCTCTAGGACTCATCTCTAGAACTTTTTTCTTATCTATCTCTCCTTCCTCTTCTCTCTTCTTCTATAAAAAAAATAATAAAATAAAATAAAATATTATAAAATTGAAACTTGAAAAAGAAAACTTGGTTGACTTGTGAGAATTGAATCAAATCCTATTTCAAGTCAAGAAATTATTGAGACTATCATGGGTGAACCTAACCAAGAACCCAAATTTCTTAAAGACCTATGCTACTTATGGGCTTTGCCCAACCATTCTGTATAAGACTCCTTAAGATTATGGTTGGTAATTTTGAAAATAAACCTTAAATAATTAACATGCTCCCTAAATTCATCGGAATTGAGGATGCCTACATTTTTATTAGAGAATTTGAGGAGGTTTGTGAAACTATGAGAATACTCCAAATGTCACAAGATGCTATAAAACTTTGGCTGATCAATTTTGCACTTATGGACAATGCAAAGAAATGGTTATACAGCCTGCCCAACCAGTCAATCATGATATGGGAATGCTTCGTAAAGATGTTCTTTAGAAAATTTTTTCTGCATCACAAGATAGCCTAGTTTAGAAATGAGATTAAGCAATTCTACCAACTAGGGGAAGAGTCTTTCTAGAGGTACCTAGACTGATTTAAAAACCACTTAAGTCAATGTCTACAACATGGTATAGGGATTTGAAGGTTGTGCCAAACTATCTATGAAGGTCTAGACCCAAATTCTAGAACAATGGTCGAATCAATGTGCCAGGGCCAATTTATGTATAAGAAATCCGACGAGGCCTGGCAATTTTTGGAAGATCTTACAAAAAAAAGTCTGCAATGGGAGTCGACTAGGAAAATCAAAAAATCCACACCAACAAGAGGTGGGATACCCCAAGTTCAAACATCCCTAGCTACGAAGGTTAGAATTACGACCTTGACCCATAGGATTGAAGCCTTAGAACTTCAAGGATACCCCCAAGCAAACCAAATATTTGCACCTATGTGTAATGGATGTGGTGCACCAGACCACATCTTGGAAGAATGTCCTTCACTAGGAGACCCAGTCAAAGATGGGCTTGCACAAGTAAATGTAGCTTATTAAAGGCCGATAAACAATCCTTACGCACCAGCATATAACCCAAGATGGAGAAAGCATCCAAATTTTTCATGGCCACAAGGTTCCAATTTAGGCAATCATGTCCCAAACCAGCCCTATCTAAGGACCAACCAAGCACCAGCCAACCCACCAGGATTTGGTCAAGAGAAAAGGTTCAATACTTTAGAAAAGGGATTGGAAGTCTTGTTCAAATCAACTTCTAAAACTACATCAGCACTAAATAATTTTATGAAGACCATGGGCCAATTATTAAATGCAAATACCCAAGTAATTGCCCATGTAGAAATGCAGCTAGGTTAGTTAGCCACCATAGTTAGTGAAAGAGAAAAGGATAGATTACCAAGTCAACCCGAGGCTAATCCTAGAAACCAAAACAACCAACTATCCCAACAAGGATCCCAGATCAACCAACTAAATGCCATTCACACACTAAGATCTAGAAAATAAATAGATAACTACATGGGCACACTTGAAATGGAAGAAGAAATAGAAGATCCATTATCTGAACCACTGTCTAACCATGGCCAACTTGAAAAATTCAAGGCATCAGAACTTGATGCAGCACCAAATTTGATAGTAGAGCCCTTACCAAGAGTTAATGGACTGACTACTATGGTTGTATCACCCTTCCCTAATAGACTTAGGCCTAACCGATACTCAGCCCAATTAGATAAGATCTTGGAGGTCTTCAAGCAAGTTAAGGTGAATATTCCCTTACTAGACATGATCCAACAAGTCCCTGCTTATGCTAAATTCCTTAAGGATTTATGTACCAAGAGAAAGACCACCAATGTGCCTAAAAGAGCCTTTCTAGTAGCTAGTGTAAGTTCATACTTGTTAAACCATGTACCAGTAAAGTACAAAGACCCAAGATCCCCCACCATCTCAAGCATTATGGGAGAAACCTTAATCGATAAGGCTCTATTAGATCTAGGGGCGAGTGTTAACTTATTGCCATATTTCGTATATGAGCAATTAGGGTTAAAGGAACTCAAGCCAATGGGGATGACCCTACAACTAGCAGACCGGTCCTTAAAAGTTCCAAGGAAAATAGTTGAGGATGTGCTAATCAAAATCAGTGACATCATCCATCCAGTGGATTTTATGATTTTAGAGACTGAACCTATATGAAATCCAAAGTGTCAAATTCTAGTCATTCTAAGCAGACCATTTCTAGCCATAGCTAATGCTCAAATCACTGTCGAAATGGATTAATGAAACTTTCTTTTGTCAACATGTTAATAGATTTGAACATCTTCCACCAGACTGAAACAAATGATCTGAACTGGATTCAAAATAATGCATATGAACCCATTGACCTCAGCGATGAAGAGTTCGACTTTGAACTCTTGATGGACCAAGAATTCGAAGAGGTCAATGAAGTTGCTATAATTAGTAAGCAAAGGATAGAATCAAGATGGGAACCCCAAGTGGAACCACTTGAGTTAATGGTCGAACCACTGCCCAAACCATCGGTTGAGGAAGCACCAAAGTTAGAGCTAAAATCACTCCCCAAGCACCTCAAATACGCCTACCTAGGTCTATCAAAAATTCTGCCAGTAATCATTCCAACAGATCTAGACCCCATGCAAGAGGAAGAATTGTTGACCATCCTTAAAGAAAATCAAGAAGCAATAGATTGGACCATGGCTAACATCAAGGGGATTAGCCCTTCAATCGTTCAACATTGAATTCAGCTAGGGGAGGATGCCAAGCCAACTTGAGACCCCCAAAGAAGGCTAAATCGAGCTATGAAGAAAGTAGTAAAGAAAGAAATTCTCAAGCTGTTGGATAATGGAATTATCTACCCAATTTTAGATAGCTCATGAGTTAGCCCAATCTAAGTGGTCCATAAAAAGTCTGGGGTCACAGTGGTCCAACATGAAACAATTGAACTTTTGCCAATGAGAGTTCAAACTGGATGGAGAGTTTGTATTGATTATAAAAAATTAAATGTGGCCATAAGAAAGGACCATTTTATCCTGCCATTCATCGATCAGATGTTAGAGAGGTTAGTTGGACATGAGTGTTATTGCTTTCAGGATGGATACTTCGAATACAATCAAATTCCCATAGTACCAGAGGACCAAGAGAAGACCACATTCATGTGCCCATTTGGAACTTTCATCTATAGATGCATGCCCTTTGATTTGTGTAATGCTCTATCTACTTTTCAAAGATTCGTGATCAACATCTTTTCGGACATGATCAGGTGATTTCTTGAAATTTTTATGGATGATTTTTTCATTTTTGGCTCCACTTTTTCTAAATGCCTACACCATTTAAGACTAGTCTTAAAAAGATGTAAAGAAAAATACTTAGTGCTTAATTGAGAAAAATGCCAATTTATGGTCAAACAAGGCATAGTTCTTGGCCATGTGATCTCAAAGAAAGGCATTGAAGTAGACAAAGGCAAGATTGATCTAATTGTAAATCTTCCACCACCTAAATCAGTCAAGGAAGTTCGTTCATTTTTAGAACATGCTGATTTCTACAGGAGGTTCATCAAGAATTTTAGCCAAATAACCCACCCGCTGACTAATCTCTTAGTCTAGGAAGTCAAATTTGAGTTTACTCTCGAATGTCTTGAATCCTTCGAGCATCTAAAAAAGAAACTAACTTTAGCCCCAATTGTACACCCACCTGACTAGACTCAGTCCTTCGAGCTCATGTGTGATGCGTCTGACCACTCTATCCGAGCCATTTTAGGATAGAGAATGAATAAGCTATCGCGAGTCATCTATTATGCCAGTAGAACCCTCAACGATGCATAGCTTAATTATTCAACAATTGAAAAGGAGTTCATGGCCATCACCTTTGCACTTGAGAAATTTAGAGCCTAATTGGTTGGATCACATACCATTGTGTACAACGATCACTCAGCTATTAGACACATCTTAGCAAAGAAGGATGCCAAGGCATGCCTAATCTGATGGATTTTGCTACTCAAGGAATTTGACTTGGAAATTAAGGATAAAAAAGAAATAGAAAATTTAGTAGCTAATCACCTATCCCGATTAATAAATGTACCCTCTAATGAACCATCAATTAGAGAATTTTTTTCTGACGAGCAACTTATGTCTGTGACGATCAAACCACGATATGCTGATATAGTTGATTACTTAGCCACTGGTGAGATCTCCATGCACTGGACCACTCAGGATAAAAATAAATTTTTTTCTCAAATAAAGTACTTCATTTGGGATGATCCTTACTTATTCAAACAATGTCCTGACCAAATCATTAGAAGATGTATCCCAGATCATGATGTTAGAAGTATTCCTTACGACCAAGCATGTGGTGGTCATTTTGGAGCCAAAAAGATAGCCACCAAGGTGCTCCAAAGCAGATTCTATTGGCCTAACTTATTTAGAGATGCCTATTACTACTGCAAGAGTTGTGTTAGGTGCCAACATGTAGGCCGGATCATAAAGAGAGATATGATGCCAATGAATCCAATTTTGATTGTGAAAATTTTTAATGTATGGAGAATTGATTTCGTGAGACCATTTCTAAAATCTTTTGGAAATAAGTATATTCTAGTAGCCATGGATTACATGTCCATGTGGGCAGAGGCAGTGCCATGTTGATCTAATGATAGCAAGACTGTTGTCAAATTTCTTAAGGAACATATCCTCTCCCATTTTGGTATTCCAAGAGCTATCATCAGTAATCGCGGAACATACTTCTACAATTGAGCCTTTGCATCATTGATAAAGAAGTACCATATTATCCACAAATTGGCCACACCCTATCACCCCCAAACCAGTGGGCAAGTTGAGGTCTTAAATCGACAAATCAAACAGATCCTAGAAAAGACAGTGAGCATAAATAGAAAGGACTGGTCATTGAAGATAGTGGATGGACTTTGGACATACCACACAGCTTATAAGATCAATTAAGAAATATCACCATTTAGGATTGTGTTTGGCAAGGCATGTCATTTGCTTGTAGAACTCGAACATAGGGTAATGTGGACAATCAAGAAATTGAACATGGATTTGGATGTAGCTGGAGAACAAAGAAAATTATAGATAAATGAACTTGACGAAATTAGAAATGAAGCCTATGAGAATGCTAAAATATATAAAGAAAAAACTAAGGCATTCCATGATCAAGCAATTATTAAAAAATCTTTTAAGCCTGGACAAAAAGTTATCCTATATAATTCTAGGCTTCACCTCTTCTCAAAAAAATTAAGATCAAAATGGATTGGACCATAGACTGTCAAGAAAATTTTTCATATGGAGCCATTGAAATTAAAAATCAAAATAATGGTACCACCTTTAAAGTAAACAGTCAAAGAATAAAATCATTCTTGGAGCTGGCCACTGAAGAAATAGAAGAGGCTATGATATTGTATGAACCTCAGTAAGGTTAAGATGTTTGGCTGAAGACATTAAACTTACCGCTTATTAGGAGGCAACTCAATTTCTTTAAATCATAATATATATTTATATATTTTTTTAAAATAAACAAAGGTACACACCTTTAGGCTTTGGACTTTCAAACCAACATCACACTAGATCACCTTCAACTTGGAGCACATTATCATCGGATGTTTTCTTTCCTTCAACTTCTACTTACTTTCTTTTTCACACTCTTGCCCTTTCTACTCCATTGAAGATAATATCGATTAAGTTGGAGGGTGGACGATAAAAACTTAGAACTTGGGAAGATGTGAGTATCTATAAACCTACTGTGCTTTAGAATTGAGAGAAATTAGGCATCTCAGTAGCAATTGATGGATAATTTAGATAAACTGTAAAGTATCAAGGGACTGTACATTAAGAAAATCTAATAGATAGTTAAGTATAAAATAAGAATTGATTTCTAGATCCTTCTAATCACTCTAGTATTAATGTCCAAAGTGGAGTCTATCTTTTATAGGTATAAATGGAATGTCCTAATGCCTACAATACATTCAAAAAAAAAAACACGAGAAAAAAAAGAAGAGCAAATTCTAAACATTGATCTCCCACTGAGTAACCGGATCCCATTGCCTAAGTAAGCAATGTTGTTCGCATAAAAAATTGGGCAATGTGAAGAAATTTTGCTGTACAGATGCTTTAGCCCATAACCTAGTAGACTCGAGTTAGTAAGTCTGAGGAGTGTTCTACACCTAATGTCCTAAAATCTACTAGTTTGAGAGTCATTAGCCTAAAACTCGTTACATGGGTCGAATGGAATGCCAACGGACCAAAGCATTCCACAAACTATACACATTCAAAAAAAAACAAAAAAAAAGCATGAAAGAATGAATGGGCAAATGTACAAACAATAAACCTATCTAAGATTAAGACCAACCAAGGATAAAGATAGGAGTAGACCAAGAAAAGGTTTAGAAAGAAAATTCAATATTCTTCTCTTAGCTATTCTATCGGGCAGCCTTAATTTCCCAAGGACACACATTACTAAGCTTCTTGCTGTACACCAATTTCTCTGGAATTACCTAAAGATGCTCAAGACTTAGCACACTAGTATATGATACTAATCTTTCTTTTACTCAAGGATGAGTAAAGTTCAAGTTGGGGGATGTGATAAGCACTTAATATATTGTAATAAGAAGCACTAAATATTGTTACATTATATGTTTATTAGCTGAATTTGATACTTCTTAATCTCTTTTGTAGGTAATTAGGAGATTGGACTCATACAAGCTAATCCAGACTCAAATTAGCTCAAAATCAAAGCAAAAATCAGATATCTAATGGGCTAAGAGAAAACAACTCAAGGGGTTTAGTCACGATCAATGGCTAGGAAGCAATTCATTGAAGATCCAAGGACCAAGAAGAAAGGCAGTTGCTTTAAGGGTTTGAATTGAAAATGATTAAATCAAAGACCCCACATGTGCCACTCCAAACTGATTTAGCATGGATCATAAGAAAAGAAAATGCCAAAGAGAGAAAGAAGTCACATGCTTTTCTCTTCTTACCATATTTTCCATGCCCCAATTAGAAGTCCACACCAAATCAAAGATTTCTCATGCACACTTCATCTCATCCATCCATTCCTATCATAGCAAAAGTCCCATATTGCTTAACCAACAAATTCTCCTATCTTCTAGCTGATGGAAAATATGTAGGGGTTCATGAATTGGTTTCAAAACTTTTTTGAAATTAAAGCAGTGGAAGACATAGATTAAACAGTTTAAGCTATAATATGCATGTAATCAAATTACAAAATCCTACATCAAAGATTTATAACATGTCATGATGCAAATATAAATTTAAAAATAAATTAATCATAATTAGTATTGATCAAATCAATGCCTAGATCTAGAATAATTCTAGATCTAACCCTAGATCATATTTAGGTTACCAAGAGATCGGATCTCTTACCTATGCATGGGTCGAGAACTCCATGGTTGATTTTTATTATTATTTTTAGAGCCGCACATGTATCTAGCCTCTACAGATGATCCACATGAACCTACAACATAGATCGGAGGTTCATCGAATGAATATGCGCTCGAAGTGCTAGCTTCTCATGGATCCCTCGTGATGGTTAATCAAATAAGTATTTTTCAGATCTCTTAGACTCTCCAAGAGATGAAGAATACTTGAAGGATTGAGAGAGAAATCCAACTTTTGGATCTTTCAAAAATAAAAAATAAAATAAAGGAAAAACATCCTAAGAGAAGATAGATCTTCTCTTTTAGGACAACAACGATTGATGTCCTGAAAAAATCTCTATGTTAGGACATGAGGAGACCTTCTCCTCTAAATTTTTTTTTATATTTTTTAGATCTAATATATCTAATTTTATCATAGCAAATTCTCATAAAAATATAGAGAAGAAGAGTTCTCAAAGAAATCCTAAGAGAAGATGTTCTTCTCTTCTTCTTCTCACATCAGGACATGATCAGATCATGTCCAAAGATGATCACTATGCTCCAACATCTTGAATCATAGATCCCCATTCCATCTCACTTTCTCTCTCTTAAATTTTTTTCATAGAAAAATTACATATAAAATAAGAAGGGAGAAACATAAAAAAAGAATACAAGAGAAGACAATCTTTCTCATACCTTGTCTTCAACGAGACATCAACGTTTGATGTCCAAAAGAAGGATTCTCCTCCAAGAGTCTTGGTGCCCCAAACCACCCATGTTTTCTCCCTTTTTTGATCTCTTTTTGACATGGATTACCAGGTGATTTCATGCCATCCTTCTATCAAATAGGAGGCATCAAAATTAAAACCTCAAGACTAGGTCAAAGTACTAGTCTTGCAAGGAGTCTCATGGGTGTCCAACTCTTGGATGCCCCTCACACCCTTTTTGGCATGAGAAGAAGGAAATCAACACCACAAAATCTAGGGAGAAGGGTAGAGAAAATAAATATGGGATGGGTTAGGTTGGTGCACAAGAGGAGTGGGGAGTATTGTTCAAAGGGGACTTTTCAAAGAAGGAAACTAATCCTAACTACTTTCTGCTTTTGACCAAGTCAAATTTTGTTCTAAATAATCCAGATATTGGGGCGTGGGATACCATGTTTAAGTGATGAATGATTCGTGTAAACATCAAAAATTAATGTGGGGCATGGGCTTTCTTAGGCGCAAGAGAAAGTGAGAGAGTCTCAGTCTAACTAGGACTCCTCTTGTTTGATTAGGTCAAAATAGATTTGAATCAAATTTAAATCTTATTTAAATTAGATTAAATACAACTCAATAAGGATGATCCTAGTCCAACTAGTAGTCTAATTAAATCAAATTAAATTAAGATTAAATCTAATTTAAATCCTAAATTAATTAGGTGCACCCAAGTCCTAGTCGAACAAGAAATTGTTCTTTCTTACAATTGGCTTATCCAATAAATCAAATAGACTTAATCTAATTAAATTCAAACTAATTCTAATTGAATTTAGTTTAATTAGACTTAATCTCAGTCCAATTGCTCAATCAGATTGAGCCAATTAGCAATCCAGTTGCTAATCGATCCTTCTACAATACTTGTAATAGGTCAAATGCCAATCGTATTGATGTATTGACCTTAGAACGATTCTAAATCATTGATTAACCATCTAATCAGATTACAAACTCTAATGTGTGTGATCGCATAGATTCAAACCTAAGCTGGTAGCATAGAAACTAATTTTTGTACCAATCAAAGTTACCATCTAGTAATGGTTTTTGACATCCAGATAGGTTGAATATATGTAAAGCAACATTCTTAGAATCCTAGCCCATGGTTATAGTATAATTCATCTCTTTGACCAATAATGCTCAAGATGACTTTAAGTACACTATCAAACACTCATACAAGTCATTTCTATTGTGTCTCAAAATTTTACAAATTTTGTGACTCCTTACAAGGATTACCTAGGCCTAGATTTTGCTTAATTGAAACACATTGAGTCATTCTCTTTCTAAAGTTAATCATGAGTGGTCAATCTCATCTTGACTCACACACCTACTTAACAAGAACTTGACTGTATCCAAAAACTTTTCAAACCTATATTAGAAATACAGACAGTTCGACATCAAAGTATAGTGAGTTGCTTGTAAGTCACCGTGGTGATCTTAGGTCAACAGGACACTTATACCCATTGGCCTTTGCTAGCTACTCTTGATAGTAGAGTGCTATATTGGTCATGTTTAGTATAGATGTACTCCTACATATTACCTGGATGCCGTACTAGTGTCTCTACACCACTTGGTTATGAGAACAACCAATGCATATGGCATACAACGACCTACACTCGATAAGTTATCATCCTAGTTAATAACTTATCATTTGGTTGTGAATAATTTAAGAACCATCCGATGAATCCTCATTTATCGATTGATTATGGTTCTAAGGACTTCATCATAATTTAGGAGTTTATTTAAGGAAGATAGAATTTTTATGATGAATCAGCCAAATAACTATTATTATTAGATAATTCATATACAAATACCAATCATCTACCACTTAGATGATTGGCTTTAGGATACATTTTCCAACAACTTCCACTTATACTAAAGCTAATCAGAATGATATCAATTATCTTATCTTCCACTTGAGTTCGTAGAACTTCTTAGTTCTGAGGTCTTAGCTAATGGGTCAGTCAAATTCTCCTTTTACATCAATCTTCCAAAGATCGATGTCACTCAGATCTAAAATCTAAGGTGAAAGCGATGTAGATTATGCTTGTCCTTTGGTTCTTTAGCCTAAGCTATGACTTCAGTGCTACGATAGGACTGGACCATTGGTGGAGGGTGCCACTCCCAACTAGCTAATGAACCTCAGCAACTGCGCAGCTTACATGGTAGCATCATATGCTATGATGTACTCTACATCACTAACTGAATAGGCTAAAGTATACTGCTTGAAACCTTTCCAGCAAATTACTCCTATAATTAGGGTATGACCCGACATTTTCTTGTTGTCATCTTGTTTTGATTGAAATTAAAACATTCACATATTTTAAGTCAGTACTTCCATATTTGAGTCACTGAACCTTAGTATTTTTCAAATACTTAAGGATTGTCTATTCAATCTTTTAGTGGCTCTCACTTGGATCAGACCGGTATCTGCTCACTACCTCTAGTGAGTATACCATGTTTGATATCATACATAGAGAAATAAGATGACAACTAAACCTTTATTCTTTGTAATGCTGGAATGCCATTCTCGATTAAGAGAATTTCATCCTTAAACAACACAAGAAATAACACCACAAAATATTTTGTCCAATTATAAATATAGGATTTATCTTTGTTCATAGCAAACATATACGTTCAGAACGTATATTCGAAAACTGAGATAATAGCCAAACGGGCCTTATAGGTCTTTACCTTTCCATCTGTGCTACTTTGATCCTATTGAAAATCCATTCACACCTAATGAATTTAATCCCTTTAGGTGAATCAACTAGTGTCCATATACTATTGATTTTCATAGACTTCAATTTGGATCATATGGCTCCAAGCCACTTCTCAGAGTTAGGCCACTGCATTGTATCCTTATAGGTGATCGGATCCTTATTGTTCTAATCGAGCTCAACAAGATTGATATCCTGGACCTAGATACTAAATTATCTATCTGACTAATGTGGTATTCTACCGGATCTCCTTAAAGGTGACATTTTAATGGGCTCCAAGTTTAATCTGATCAAATTTGATTCTATAGGTTTACCAGATAATGTCAGTTCTTTTCTACCAGTCAAAATTTTATAAGGTCAACTTAATAGACATTAGTTCCTTCTCTAAGAAACTCCTTTTCAAAAAGAATTCCCTACTACTGAAGCACATCTCATGTTCTTCAGTATGGTAGAATTAATCACCCTTAAATACCTATTAGACCAAGATTCAAGTTTATCTGTATGCTAACCTATGACATAGGCTAATCAATCCCAAACCTGAAGGTGAAAGAGTGTAGGTCTGTGCCTGATCCATATCCCATATGAAGTCTTTGCGATAGATTTACTCAAAATTTTTTTAGAGTAAAATAAGTAGTCAGTAAGCATAACCCTGAAACAGGCAGACTAGTGAACCCTATCATGGATTGAACCATGTCTAACAAAGTTTAACTTCTCCTTTCAAATACACTGAGTTTTGAAAAGAAATCCACTAAGAGAGAATCCTATTTCTCCACGATATGTCACAAACTTACCGGATAAGTATCCGCCTTCTTGATCTGATCGAAGAGTTTTAATATCTTATGCAGTTTGTTTTCCTATTTCAATATTGAATCATTTAAATATTTCAAATGATTCATTCCAAATGCACCCATGCCTAGATAGATCATCTGTAATGAAATATTAATATCTTTCTTTGGCATTTAAGTTCACAAGTCCACATACATCACATATATGAGATTTAGAATTTTATCGGCTCCTTCACTTTTTTTAGTAAAAGGTGACTTTATCATCTTTCCAAGAAGATAAGATTCATAGGCTATCAATGATTCACAATCATTGATGTCGAGGTTTTTCTTCCAAGCTAACCGGTTTATCCTGTTCTTCTCAAGATGACTAAGCCTATAATGCCAAAGATAGATATCCGTGACATAATCTAACTTGGGTGCATACATTATACTTAACAGACTGTGTAAATGTTAAATATCATTTTTTTATTATTCATGTATTATTGTAATATTATTCATAATAATATCATAATAATCTTCTTTATTAATAAATTATAACCATCTCTAGCCAAAAGGCCATCAGAGATCATATTTATCATAAACGAAGGACAATAGTGCTAATCACTCAAAATGATATTTATTAAAAATAAGCTTGATAATTTTTAAAGCTAGAATTGGAACAAGACTTCCATCCCCAATGTTTAGATTTTTCTCATCATTTTTAAATATCCCACTTACTAGTAGTCTTTGCAACAAATTGCATAAGACTACCGACATCTAATACCCATGTAGTAGAATTATATACAGAAAAATTTTAAGGTGTTATCATATAACATCCTTGATAAGCAACTCTTGCTCATTTCTCATATTCAGCTTGTTATCATCAAGGAAAGCAAGATAACTCTTCTTCCTATGATTCTACTTCTAACAGTAGGGGCACTATGTTTGATTTGGGTCAATTTTGGACTAACTGTTTTGACTGGGCTTAAAAGCCCCAATACGAATCTATTCATACTGCTGAACCAAATTCAACTTTTGATACTAATTATCAAAGTTAGGTCCCATAAGTGATCACAGTCTAATAGTGATAGAAGCAATTAGGGTTTAGCCTTAATTTGAGAAAAGAGAACAATGAGCTTAGTATATGAATAAGCCTAGAGACTTGGACTCTAGTCTTAAGGTTCTTCAACCATTTTATTCGAACTGATAGCCTCTACTTTCAATTTGAGAAATTATCCTAATTTCTTAGTGGATACTAGAATCCACAGAGACTGCACATAAGCCCAACTATGGTTAGTCAACCCATGTACATCTAAGGATAGGTTCATTACTAATTATTTCTCTAAATAATTTTAAGTAATTTAATTTCTTTTCAAAAACTTAATCAGTAGGTTAGAGCCTCCACTGTAAGGATCCGATTAGGTCCAATCATTAACATGACTATACTTGGTGCACTAACCAACAAATGATTAAGCCTAACTATGGTTGGTCAACCTAACCACCATTAGAGACATATCCAAGTCGTCATATGATGAATGATAATTCTATTAGTCAACAAGTATCAGGCCTATGGGCCTATAATGATTATTGAGTTAATGGACCCATTATCAAACACTTTAATAGAAGGCTATGACTCAGTTATCTCCATAACTTTATCATTTTAAGGATTTAATAATTTTAGAGGATTTAAATTATTAGTGATTTAAGGATAGAAAGGAAATGGACCAATTTGCTTCTATTGACTTCACCAAGTCAAGTCCTCCTACTGACTTCTCAAGTCATTGATAAGGATTAGGATCAATTTTGGTCCATGGGCACCTATATCAGTCTCACTGAGTAAAATTAGTCTCACTGATTGTCTATGTCATATGGGTTAGTACGAATCAATGAGCAACCAAATCAAAAGCTGATTAACCTCATTAGCCAGTTAAGTGAGATCGGTGGGAGGGTCTGCCAAGGCTTGCCTTAGACACTATCAAAAATGGCCAAGTAAGTGGACTGCCAATTAAAAACCATAGGTCTGGGATGCCAGACTTACCTTAGACACCAATCAATTTATCAGTTTTGATTTGGTTTGCTTAAAGACTTGGGCTCGACCACAAGCCACAATCAGTATCCATTTGTTAGATGTATGGACTTTGATCAACTATAACTATTGAATTGATTCAAAAAAATAACCTAATCCTAATAAACTATTAATTAGATTTGATTAATTTCTTAACTAAGTCCATATTTAATCTAATGCTAGGTCTAACCCAGTTAAGGACCTGATCAAAGCTAACCCATTACCCATTAATCCATATTTTATGAAATTATCTTAGGACCTTTAAGTCACAAACCTAGATTCTAAACAATCACTTAATTCTCAATTAAGTTCAAGCTTATGAGTTTGGATTTATGGAAGCTCAGAACTAATTTCTTATTTGATCATTTGAAATATTTTCAAATTGTAAACACTTTACTTTGAATCAAATTCAAATAATGGTTTTAGATCTGATTTATTTCAATGTTTTAATCATGTCTTAGGGTTTCTAATCTAGAGTTTTGCAGAAAGTAAGTTTGCAATTTAAATTCTACAAAACTTATATATCATATATATAAAAACTAGATTCAAAAATAAAGATACATATCAACATATGCAACATGAAGATCTAGATCAAAACATGAAACATATCACATGGATCTCATCTAAATGATCAAAATCAGATCATAGATCATTTAATGTTAGATTTAAAATTTAAAAATAAATCATAAATTATTTTAAATCTCATCTAACATATTTATGATTTAGGTTTCTCAGATTAGCACATACTAGAACAACCTTTTTACTGTAAGGAGTAAACCTTACAGCAAGACAACCTTATGGCAGTATGTGCAATCTTCATATTATTTAGATCTAATCTAAATAATCTAAAATAGATCTAATATCTATTTAATTTTATATTTAAATTAAAAAATTAAATCATAATTTTCTAAGATCTAATCTAAATTATTCATGATTCAAATTCAAATCAGCACATACTATGACAACCTTTTCACTATAAGGAGTTAACCTTACGACAGGACAACCTTATAGTAGTATGTACAATCTTTAGTTAATTTAAATTTTTAGATTTATTCTTAAGCATACATGAACATGTTATAAAGGAACCTAGATGCTCTGATACCATTAATGAAAAACATGCAGGATTTCATGCATAGAATTCAAAACTTTTTCAAAATTAAAATAGTAAAAGACATAGATTAAATAATTTAATCTACAATATGCATATAATCAAATTACAAAATCCTACATCAAGAATCTATAACATGTCATAATGTAAATATAAATCTAAAAATAAATTTATCATAATTGATATTGATCAAATCAATACCTAGATCTAGAACAATTCTAGATTTAACCCTAGATCATATCTAGGTTCCCAAGAGATTAGATCTCTTATCTTTACGCTGGTTGAGAACTCCATGGTTGATTTTCATTATTACTTATAAAGTCGTATATACGTCCGACCTCTACAGGTGATCCACACAAACCTGCAACATAGATTAGAGATTTCTTGCTCCATCTCTTTCTTGCTTTGGTTTCTTGCTCCATCTTGTGTCCCAAGTTTTTAGAGCACCTACCAAGCTCCTTAGGGTCCACACACTTGAACCTCAAGTCCGTGCAGGGCTGCATGCCACTTTCACCTAGGACAACTCTTATCCTAGCCCTAGGACTCACACCCATCATAATATCTCAGAGCCAACACCCTAACCCTCTTATGGTCCTCCAAGCCTTTGGAGTACCACAAATCCTTACATTATGCTCTATGGGACTGATCGTGATCTGAGGATATGGTCCGTGCTTAGAAAAAAGATAAGCTATACCAACCAAAATCATAAGTAGCGGTGTTGCAGGAAGAAATGGATATGACATCTATTTTATAAGGATATTCAATTTTCTAAGGCTTCTCTTCTATATTGGACTCATTAAGTATTTTTAAATATTATTTTATCAATCAGATTAGTTTTCCAACTCTTAAAAACAACCAAGCTTTCTTTTAATTTTTTTTAAAATAACTGCCTTAGATTCCTAAGGACTTGATCCGATTCATCCTGTTCTATGGAGTAGTAGTCGATTAACTTTTATCTTTGATCGCTCTCATGACAAGTGCACATCAATCATCGCCAGCATAATGCACCGAATGGTGGTGCGATCATTAGGCTACTTCTGGTAAGTGTCTCTAACCATCCCTCTAGCATTCGAGGCTGGCTCCTCGGATGCTAGATCAGTCAATACATATAAGATCTGCTCATGGTCTAGGATGATTTTTAACTTTCAATACCAGCTATCAAAGTTGGATCCCATGAGTTTGTCATTGTCCAAGAATGATCGGAGTGATAGGATAGTAGCCATATCTACATTAAAAAAAATCAAATGTAATTATTATATGATTAATTATCCTAAAGATTTAGACTTTAGTCTAAAGATCCTTCCACTATTTTATACGAATTGATAGCCTCTACCTCTAATTCAAGAAATTACTTTAATTCTTTAGTAGGTACTATAATTTACATAGACTACACATGAGCCCAACTTTAGTTGGTCAACCCATGTGCATCTTTAGATAGGTTCATAACTAATTATTTTTCAAAACAACTTTTAGTAATTTAATTTTGCTCAGAAAACTTAATACGTAGGCTTTGGCCTTCACTGAAAAAATCTGGTTAGGTCCAACCATTAACATGACCATATTTGGTGCATCTGACCAACAAATAATCAAACCCGACTTTGGGTAGCCAACCTAACCACCATTACAAAGACACAACTAAATCATCATATTATGAATGATAATTCTATTAGTCAATAAGCACTAGACCTTTGGGCCTCTAATGATTATTAAACTAATTGATCCATTATTGCTCAACTTAATGGAAGGCTATGACTTAGTTATCACATAATTTTATCATTTTTAAGGATCTAATAATTTTAGAAGATTTTATTAATCCATTTTAAGAAAAAAAGAGAGGATTTAACTAGCCAATTTTGATCCTTCTACTGACTTCACCAAGTTAGATAAAAAAGGATCTAATTAAAGCTAGGATTAGGAGCACCTAAATTAGTCACACTGATTTATCTAATTAAAATGGATGATCCTAAATCACCAAGTGATCTAATTAAAATCTAATTCATTAGGATGGTCTGGTAAGTGAGATCAGTGGAAGGGATATGCTATTAACTTGTCAAAGATCAAATCAGTGTGAGTAGCATCCAATTAAAAATCACTGATCTAGATTACCAAACTTACCTTAGATACTATCTAGTTCTTTAGTTTCAATCTGACCAACCTAGCAATTTTAGGTTCAACAACGTAGCCATGAATCAAGTCCATTTGATCCTTGTTAAAGGCATGGACTTGACCAACTATAACTATTGTAATTGAGTCTAAAGAGTCCATAACCTAATCTAAATCAATATTTGGTTAGATTTGATCAATTACTCTAATTTAGTCCATTATTTAACTAACCTTAGGTCTAACCTAATTAATGGATCTAATTCATCTAATCTAATAACCCAAATTTTTTGATCAATGACTTAGGATCTTTAATTCACAATTCTAGATCTTAATTCATCATGCTTAATTCTTAATTAAGTTTTTTGGACTGATGGTTGGGGTTCGACATTTCGAGAATATTTTTCAAAGTTTTGAAAGGTTCTTTCATAGGTTAGCACTATTCACGAAATGGGTTGACTCATTTCAAAGATGGATCAGCTCATTTCAAAAATAATATTAGTTGTAGGGTTTAATCCAAATCTATGTACACCTACATAAAAAATTAGGAATGAATTTAGATCTAATCTAAATACTAATTCATGATTAAAAATTATATTAAAGCTTTTCAATCATATTATAAAAAATATTAGACCAAATCTAAAGTTTTATGATCAATGTTCTAGATCAGCAACATACTAGGATAATCTTCTCACTATTAGGGATAAACCTTACAGCAAGACAACCTTCAATTTATGTGATCATGATTTTATTTTTAGATTTAAAAATTAAATTATTATTTATATCTAATCTTAAAAATAATCTAAGCATGCATATACATCATATTAAATAACCTGGATGCTCTGATACCATTGATGATTTGCATGCAGGGTTTCTAGCTCTACTTTCGAAACTTTTTCAAAAATCAAATATAGTAAAATTAAAAATTAATCTAAGTAATTTTTTTAGAGCTATAGATCTGATCTAAAATCCTACAAATATAGGATCTAATGTGACATTCATGCATGGAAACCTAAAAATAAAAACTATCAATAGTAAAATCATTTTTACTACTTTACGTGTTCAGAATATATTACCTTTACATGGATAGTCAATCACCATAATCTGATCACCACTGAGAAGATCTGATCATTGCAATGTAGCCATACAGTATGTCTAGCCTCCATGGATGGTCCACATGAGGTCCTGATCTCGATCAGCTCCTCTCGAGTGCTAGCTCGATGCAAAATGACCTTGAAGGCTGAATCAATCAAACTCTTTGATCTTCCTTCACTAAATCTTTAGACATTTTGGATCAGCAGCAAAGGTAGAGGAGAGGTTAAGGAGGCTCTCTAAAGAAATTCATGAAGATCTGATGCTCAGATCTTATGAAAGTGCACCTCGAACCCTTGATCTAAATTCTAAGGCAGCACAATCACTCAAACTTTGCGCCTTCCTTTCTCTCAAGTTTTTCTTCCCTTAGATTTTTTATTAGATTTTTCTCATTCAAGGGGAGTGCTCACACATGTAGAGGAGAGTTTCTTTCTAATGTTCATGCATCCAAAAAATTCTAGATTTAATAGAGGTGCAGAAAACAAAGGAGGCATGGAGGGATTAGTTTTGATCAAGTGGTTAGCCATTCAAATTAAAATCTCATTTAAATTAAAATGGCAACCAAATAAGACCAATCTTTTTGAGGTTTGAGAAGGGAGGGCATGGGCTCTCTTTTGCATGGAAAAAATGCTTGAGAAACATCTTTCTCATAGAGATTAAATGGTGCAAGGAATGGTGAGGTGGCGTATGAAAGACTAGGTCAAACTAGTCCCAATTTCTCTTATCCAATTGAACCAATCCAATCTAAATTGGTTAGGCTTAATTAGAGAAGATTAATCCCAACAAATTTAGGCTCAATTAAATTTTAATAAAATTAAGAATTGATCAAGCCCAACTCCTGATCAAATTAGGGATCAAACCTCCTCGGTGATTAGATAATCTGATAACCTAATTGGTTCAAACCCAATTGAATCTAATTAAATTGGACTTGATCAAAATACTCAATCAAATTAAGTTGATTAGCAATCAAATTACTAATTAAATATCTCATAAACATAGAATCTAAATCCAGTGGCTATCTAGGCAATAGAGTCCCATCAAAATGAAACTCTTGATCGAAGAGTCTCCAACCAGTGGGACACTTAATCCCGATGTCCCAAACAAGTGGAACTCATGATCATAGAGTCTCAAACTAGTGAGACTCTCAATGATAAAGTTCTAGATAAGTAGGACTTAGAGTTTCAATGTAGTAAGACTCTTGATCGAAGAGTTCTAGTCTAGTGGAACTCCTGACCGTAGAGTTTCAGATAATCTGGACTCAGAGTCCAAGCCCAGTAAGACTCTTGATCAAAGAGTCTCAGTCTAGTGGGATTCTTGATCATAGAGTCTCAGTCCAGAAGAACTCTTCATTAGCCATTAGATCAGATAGGAACCTCTAATGTGTGTGACCTCGTAAGTTCTAACCTAAGCCCATAGCACAGAAACTAATTCTTGTACTAATCGAAGTGACAATCTACCAATGGTACTCAACATCTTGATAGGTCGAATAGTCGCAATCGCAATACATAGAACCTACAAAAATATTGTTACCACATAATTTATCCCTTTGACCTCTGTGTATAGGATGGCTCAAAGTTAAACTGTCAACCTTGAAAAGAATCTCCAAATTATGTCTCAACGCAACTAGTCCCATGACTCATCACTAGGACTACCCTGGTCAAGGATTTGCTAAATTAAAATATAATTAAATACAACTTCTAAACTGGAGTGGTCAATCTCATCTTGACTTATATACCGACTTCTCAAGTACTTGACGGTGCTCAAAAACCTTCCATCATTGAATTAAAATTTAGGTAGTTTGGCACTAAAGCATAGTAAGTTGCTTGGAAGTCACCATGGGGATCTTAGGTCAGAGGGACACTTAAACCTATATTCCATCAGAGCAAATTTTGATAGTAGAAAAGCTCCAAAGTCGGTCACGTTCAGTGCAGATATATCTCTACATCTCACCTACATGCCATACTAGTGTCTCTATACTTCTTGGTTAAGAGGACAACCAACCTATATGTTACACAATGACCTATACTCGATAAATGTTGTCATTCTTGATTACAACATATCATTTGATTGCGAACATATTTAAGGGCTAAATGATAAATCCTCCTTTATCGATTCTAAATAGTCCTAAAGACTTCACCATAACATTAGAGTTCATTAGAAGATGAAGAAATTTATGATGAAAAAAGCTAAAATAATTTTTATTTATTTATTAATTCATATACAAATATAAGAATCAATATAACCATCAACAGAATGATGATTGACTTTTGGACACTATTCCCAACACAATAGAGATCCGAGATTGATTGGAAGGTGGGACAGATGAGCATTGAGGTTCAGAGCTTCTTGGTGATGCTATTCTAGCTATTCTAAGAAGTTCGACAAATACTTAATGTTAACCCGATAGAGTACTGAAGTTTACTGCTTGTAGGATGGCTATTGCTTATTTTGGATTGGAGATCAAATAGATATTGTCAGTGAAGTCCCTTTACAGTTCAAATTCATCCATACCACATTTGTGACATGAGTTAGCTTGATCTGCAATTGTCTAGAGGAGAGGAAGGAGCTCAACCACTCTTAAGGTTGGCCATTATCCATAAAGTAGAATAAGAAGTTCAGCTGGAATGGAGTTTGTGATGTGAGCTTGGTGAGATTTATCACTTGCCATGAGGAAATTCAGCCATCTTCAAGGTCGGTTGATAAACAAAGTCGGACTCTACTTGGGGTCCTGTTGTCCATCTCAAATTCGAGATCATAATCAATCGAACAAGGACTCCTTCCACTATTCAATTTCGTCTGGACGAAGTTCATCATGCCTTTGGAGCATTCTATAGTTGTCAGAACAGAGCTGACAATTATAACTAAAAGGATGGTCCAGCATTCATAGTCTAAAGGTCAAACTCCTTGAATAGGATTTGAGTAGGAGAACAGTCTGGTTGAAGTTTGGTCACGATTGCAGTGATTCTAGATGAAATCATACCAAGGTCAGACTTCTTATCGAACTTCAGTGGGAGTTATTTTATTCCCAACACTTGTCCCCCTACTTCCAAATTTGAAGATCAAATAAAGGGAGTACCAAAACTATAACTGCTGAAGTTCTCTACTAGTTTCATGCTTCCAAAAGGTGAAAGGTTTTGGCTTTTTCCAACTGATGCTGAAGCTTCTTAATGGGCGAATAACCTCGAAAACACTTCTATTTTGAAAATTTTCCCCAGCATGGTACTCTAAGTATGGCATCATTACTATCTTGCTAGACATCACGTATGATCATAATGAGTGGGACACATGGCAGGTGAGGGGTGGGTGGAGATGATCTATAATCATAACTGAAGAAACCAGATCTAGGATTTTAGGGCTAGATCTTGAAACTTTTTCAAGATCAGACCGTGGAAGACTAAAATAAATTAAAATTTATTCACTAAAAGTAAAGAACCTCTAGATCTAAGATTCTATTATATGATTATGGTATGTGATTAAATCAAAAATTGAAACATAAGGAAGAAAAATCATGTTGATCATATCAACATGTATCTATACTACATCTAATGCAGGTATGTAATAATAGATCAGATCTATATTATCAGCGCAAGTTAGACATTCTAACTTGCTGATTCGGGCTTGAGGATAATGCTCTGAGCTGCACACATGTCCAGCCTCTATGAGATGTCCACATGAGCCCACGAATCCTGATCAGAAGTTCTATGCTGGAAATCAGCATAGTATGCTAGTACTGTACTGATCCTTCTTCGATAGAAGATCCGGTGCTTTCTTCTTCTGGACTTGGACTCCTCTAAAGATTAGAAGAAAGAGAAGAAATTTTAGATCTGAGATACTCTTAAATAATCTCAGAAAAAGGAGGAGAAGAGAAGAACAAAGCAATCCTAGAAGAAGACCCTCTTCTTCTTCTCTATTCTCTCACCTAGACACCTAGATTAGTGTCTATGAAAACCCCATGCCCAAGAGGTCTCTCATCATGGTATTCACATACCCAAAAGCCCTCTCTATGTTCTAAAATATCCCCAAAAATAAGCTCAAAATTTATTCTATATAATGAGATATGGAGGAGTCCTTGTTAGGTCAAATTCTTAGATTAGGAAAGAATAAATATGGCAACTAGTTGGGGTGCCCAACACTTGGACACCCCATCCTTTCTTTTTGGCGTGGACCACTAGAGAAAGGCACACAAAAATCCTTCTTTTCCACCTAACAAAACAAAGAGAAAATAGGGAGAGGATGGCGGCATGCATGGGAGGAGTTTTAGTTTCCTAAAACTCTATCCGAAGGTACTTCAAAACAAATTCAAACATCTTGCTTTTGACCCGGTCCACAACTAATTGCCATATGAGAAAGAGAGGAGAGGAGTGGGTGTGCGTGAAGACTAAAGAGAGGAGGTTTCATGCACAAAATAAAGAGAGAGTGAGCATGGGGAGCCATGGGGTGTACGTGGTGCAAGCAAGGTAGATCCTAGTCTTAACTAGGATTCCATATTTGACTTGGTCAAATATGGTTTCTTAAACCAAATCAAATTAAAAGCAACTCAACCCAATTAAATTAGACCCTAATCTAATTAAGAATTTAATTTAATTAGACTAAATTAGATTTAATTTTGATTTAATTTTTTAATTAAATTAGAAAATTGGGTTGATCCAAGTCCTAGTTGAACTAGGACTAGCTCTTCATTGCACTTGGCTTATCCAATAAACTAATTAGACTTGATCCAATCAAACCTAAACCAAATCTAATTAAATTATATTTAATTAGACTTAATCCCTACCCTCTAGCTTAATCAAATTAAGCCAACTAGCAATCAAATTGCTAATTGATCCTCCCGCAATATTTGCACAAGATTAAATATCAATCGTATTGGTCGTTTAACCTTAGAACAAGTCTCAATTATTGATCAACCATCCGATTGGATCATAAACTCTAATGTGTGTAACCTCATAGGTTCGAACCTAAGCTGGTAGCATAGAAATAAATTTTTATACTAATGGAAGTGACCATCTAACAATGGTGCCTGATGGTCGAATAGGTTGAATGTGTAGAACAACATCCTTAGAACCCACGTGGCTATAGTTTCCATATAATTCATTCCATTGACCAAAATGCTAGTAGGACACCTTAGAGTTCAATTATCAATTTTGATTGAATTATCCATATTGTATTTCAAAATACTAAATCCATCTCATGGATTATCTTGGCCATGTTTTTGCAATATTGAAATACAATGATACATTTTTCTCCAACTCTTGGAGTGGTCAATCCCATCTTGATCACACACGAACTTTGCAAGTACTTGATTGTGCCAAGAAATCTTTTGTTACTAAATTAGAAATTTAGTTAGTCTGGTACCAAAGCACAGTGAGTTGCTTGCAAGTCACTAAGATGATCTTAGGTCTAAGGGACACTTATACCTATATCCCATTAGTGACATTCTCGACAGTAGAATGCTTTGGAGTTGGTCACATTCAATGATGATGTACCCCTACATCCTTGGTTAAGAGGATAACCAATCTATATGGCATATAGTGACCTATGCTTGATAGTCGTTGTCATCCTTATAACAGCCTATCATTTGATCGTGAATAGTTTTAAGAACTAATTGATAAATGCTCTCTTTATCGAACCTAAATAGTCCTAAGGGCTTCATCACAATAATGAAGTTCGTTAGAAGATGAAAACTTATGATAAAAAATATTAAATATATTTTATTAATTAATAAATCAATTATAATTATAATATAGCTCAACCATCAACAGACTGATGGTTGACTTTGGGACACATTTTCTAACAACTCTCACTTATTCTAAAGCCACTCAACACAGTATCTAATACCCATCTTCGACTTGTGGTTATTGAACTTCTTTATCCCTAGAGCTTTAGTAAAGAGGTTGGCTAAGTTCTTCTTTCCATCGATCTTCTGAAGATTGACTCACCTCGATCCATGATCTGCTAGATCAGGTAGAAGTGGTACATAATGTGCTTCGTCTGCTGGTGTGCCTTTGGTTTCTTTGCCTAAGCTATTGCACCAGTGCTGTCACAATAGAGCAGGATTGGACCATCTAGGAAAGGTGCTATTTCAAGTTCGATGATAAACTTTCTCAGCCACACAGCCTGCTTCATGCCATCTGATGCTGCAATGTACTCTACTTCGTAAATAGAGTCTTGCACAGTATGCTGCTTGAAACTCTTTCAGCAGATAACTCCACCATTCAGAGTAAGGATATATTCCGATACGCTTCTACTATCATCATGATCAGATTAAAAGCTAGAGTCTGTAAATCCCCTAAGTTTTAGATCTAACTCACCATAAATCAATCATTGGTCCTTAGTATTTTTTAAATACTTAAGGATGGCTTTAACCACTTTCCAGTGGTTTTCTCCAGGGTCAGACTAGTATCTACTCACTACTCCTAGTGAGTATGCCACATCTGATCTTGTACATATCATGGTGTATACGATAGATCCAAATGTCGAAGCATATGAAACTTTACTCATACGCTCTCTCTCTTCAGGAGTTGTCGGACAATCCTTCTTAGAGAAAAAAATTTGATGGTCTATCGGGAGATAGCCCTTTTTAGAATTCTTCATGCTGAACCTCTTCAGCATAGTATCTATGTACGTGGACTGGGATAACCCAAGTATCCTTTTAGATTTATCCCTATATATCTTCATTCCTAGGATGTAAGATGCTTCACCCAAGTCCTTGATGGAGAACTGAGATGATAACCAAACTTTTATTCCCTACAGTGTGGGGATGTCATTCTTGATTAAAAGAATGTTATCCATGTACAAGACAAGGAATACCACTACTGGACCATTTGCCTCTTTATAAATGTAAGACTCTTCTCCATTCTTAACGAAGCCATACATTTTGATCTTCTTATCAAAATGTGTGTTCCAACTCCGAGATGTCTACTTCAATCCATAAATGGATCTCTAAAGCTTGCACACCTTACACTCATCTATGGATGTAAATCCATCAGGTTGTATTATGTACACCTCTTTAGTCAGCTCTCCATTCAAAAAAGCTATTTTCACATCCATCTGTCTTATTTCATAATTAAGATGGGCAGCTATCATAAGCATTATTCAAATAGATTTGAGCATTGCCATAGAGGAGAATGTCTCATCATAGTCAATACCATAATGTTGATGATACTCCTTGGCAACCAGACAACCTTTATAGGTCTCCATCTTTTCATCTGTGCCTCCTTACCTCTTGAAGATCCACTTACATCCAATGGATCTAACTCCTTTGGATGGGTCAACTAATGTCCACACATCATTGACCTTCATAGACTCCATTTTGGATTTCATGGCCTCAAGCCATTTTTTGGAATCAAGTCTCTGCATAGCATCCACATTGGTGATCAGATCCTCATCGTTCTCATCGAGTTCAATGGCATCACCATCCCAGACCAAGAAAACATAGTATCTATTTAGGTGATGTGGTACTCTACTAGAATGCTTTAATGATGCAAGCACACTAGGCTCCAGGTCTGATCAAATCAAATCCGACTCTGGTTTAGCTATAGGTGTCGATTTTTCTATCTCACCGAAAAGGCATTCACCTCCTCGATCAGATCAAAAAATTTTAATACTTTTTTTAGTTTATTTTTCTACTTTACTTCAGAATCATTTAAACATTTTAAATGAATTCGACTTGTGTTCATCAGATAGACATATCCATAATGGGATAGATCATCTATGAAAGTGATGAAGTTGAGATATCCACCTCTGGTACTTATGCTCATTGGTCCATATACATCAGTATGTACTAGATCTAAAAGCTCATTGATTCTCTCATCTTTTTTAGTAAAAGATGACTTAGTCATTTTACCAAGAAAATAGGACTCACAGGTTGGAACTGATTCATAATCACTGACTTCAACGATTCTCTCTTGAGTTAACCTATTTATCCAATTTTTATTTATATGCCTAGCCTATAGTGCCATAAGTAGATATCTAACACACTATCTAATCTAGGATGCTTGCTAGTTGAATAGACTAGGTTAATAGATTATGATAGCATATACACATAATTATTCAAATGTCCATAGAAAATAGTAACACCATTCATAATGATATTACAAACTTATTTCTTTATTAAAATTTTATAATTATTTTTGGCCAAAAGGCCTATAGAAATGATATTTAAAAAGAAACTAAGATAGAAATGACAATCATTAAGAATAACAGTATGGAACTCAAATACAAGTTTCAGGATTTCTGAAGCTAGAACTAAAACTAATCTTCCATCTTCAACATTCAGAAACTTTTCGCCTTGCTCGAATCTCCTACTGACCTACAATCCCTATAATAAATTATAAATATGGTAAGGGATATCGGTATCCAATACCCAGTCATTATAATCACAAATAGAGAAATTACAAAGAGTTATTATATAAATACCTTGCCCAGCAATAGCTTGCTTCTTTCTCTACCTATTCGGATCTAGGAAGGCAATGTATAAAGAATAATTCCTCTTTTAGTGCCCTCGCTTCTTACAAAAGAAGCATTCAGCTTAACTCTTATTGGGCTTGATCTTTCTGGTCTAGCCCTGCACAGATGTTCCAGCTTGAACTTGCACCTTCTTGCCTTTTTCTTCTTGTTCTTCTTTTCTTTCCTAAAGGGTCGATAACCAAAAGATGAACCTCCCACTAGATTCACCAACACTTTGTAGAGTTGGTGATCCTTCTCAGAGTTCTGAAGCAACCCCAGTAACCCATGGTAGTCAACTTCAGGCTTTGTCATTCTATAATGAGTGAGGAATGAGAGATAGGACTTTGGCAGTGAGTTCAGTATTGCATCTTTTTCAAGCTGCTTATACAAGAGAAAGTCGAGTTTGCTCAATCGTTCTATCAGCTCGATCATGTACAGTACATGATCAGTGACAGAGGCTCTATCCTACATCCTGACGTTGAAGATGGTACAACTAGTCTTGTGCCTTTCAACATCATCGAGTATGCCAAAAAAATCCTTCAATACTTGAAGCATATCTTTTGGCTGAGCTATCTCGAATCTATGACTGAACTTATCACTCATGATAGCCAGTATAATATAGTGCATCGTGGTTTGATCACTGAGCCACTTCTGATATGTATCTCTGACTATTCTACATGCATTGGCAGCTGGCTCCTCAGGTGCATGATTTTTCAACACATATAGGATCCGTTCATGCTCCAAGACAATCTTCAACATTTGGTACTAGCTATCAAAGTTGAATCCCACCAACTTATCATTGTCCAACAATGATCGGAGCGATAGAAAAGTGAAGGGAAATCCTAATTTCCCGATCCAGGTTTGTCCAGATCTGATCAGATCAAGAGATATATTTCAAAAATTTCTCTTGATCTCAATCAGATCTTGATATGTTTTAGATCTGATTCTTATTATTTTAATAAATAAAATAAAATAAGATAAATTAAATCAAATTTAATTTACCTGATTTGGGTAATCCTATTACCCTGTAGATGATCCTGATTGCAGCGGAAGGTTCTGGATCTAGCCACGCAAGCGCCTGGCCTCTACCGGTATCCACTCGGGTTGAATCTAGAGATCCTCTTCTTCTCTATCACACCTCCAAAAATCAGATCTGGATCTGATCTGGAGGATCTTCAAAACTCTTTTGAAGATCTGCAGTCGTCCTTTTGCAGCAGCGCAGCCTTCTTGCTTTTGATCGCCTTTCCTTGATCTGAATCGCACCAACCAAAGTCCAAAACACCTTTTGGACGTGGAGAGCAAGGGGAGAAGAAGCTATGGCATGGAGAAGGAGGGGAGAGGCAGCCTTGGGGCGTGGGGTTTCTCAATTGAATTGCATTCACTTTAGGGTTGGGCGCAGGGTCTTATTTATAGACCTCTTGTGATCCAACTCCTCTTCCTCTCAACCAATCACAACCCTTTGTGAAATCAGATCTAAATCTGATTGGTTGGAATAGAGACCCCTGGATTCCTCCTTAGAGGGCGCCTAAGACCAGTCAAACTGGATTCTTAGTAGAACTCTGATTGGAATCCAAAAGGGAGGTGGAGTCCTTGTCCAACAAGGACTCCTAGGCGCCTCCAACTTGGGCTCACGCCACCCTTGGCGTGCGCCCTTCTCCTTGCCAGGTTCTGGCAGGGGGACAGGCCCCCACCAGCTCTCCAATAGGTGCATGACATGTGGTCAAAAGTCAAAGGGTCAATGGTCAACGTTTGACCAGTCAAAGGTAGACTTTTGACCAAAGTCAAAGAACAAGAAATGGCAGGTGACCAAAAATGGCAGGTAATGTCTTACAAATAAGACAACCTATTCTGACTTGGACAACCTCCAGTCAGACCATATGAAGGCCTCTGATTGAGCACAAACTCCTTTGGCTCAGTCAGGACAACTTATTTATGATAGTAAAAGAAGAACGTTAGGTTCAATCGAGTGCTAGCACGATTTCCTTGAACCTAATTGAATCTCATTCAGATCAATTGAACTAGATCAGTTCAATTGATGATCACCAGATTCAAACCCTTGTTTGTGTGACCCAGTTAGGTTCAGTTCTGTATGGTAATGGGATATGTCATGATCTCTATCATAGACATCATCGAAACTCCTTTCGATGGATCAGAACTCTTCTGATTCGAACAGCTAGAATGATCGATCATCTAAATCATTCTAATTGCTCCCAAAATCCACCAGTGACACCTAGCAGTATATGGTGGCAACCCATCAGAGCTGAATGCGAACCTCTTGGTGCAGCTACCTGTGTGATTCAAGTTCTTCTATCTTGAGCCCCGATCAGATTAGGGTTAAGGTGAACTCGTCAAACCCTAGTCTCTGTCATATGATGTAATCATTCGATTCGAGTCCAATGTGAAAATCTAAATAGAAACTCTTTCTATTATTTCACTCTACCATGGCCATGGATTTCTGGACTTGATTCTCATGATCATCATAGGGCTGCTCCTCTACCACCGAGGTAGATAGATTCCATCTTGATGCAATCCAGTTCCTACAATGAACATGCTATAGCCAACATACACCTCAGGGTTCCATATGGCTAGGAGACCGAGTAATGGTGTAGTCAAACTATAACACCCTCAAGGTGAACTGCCGATGCATCTCAGGTCAAAGAACCAGACACACTACTGCAGCATCGAGTCAGTCATTGACGAGAAGGTAGACTTCCTAATGACTACTCGAGGTGGTCACGCTCAGTGCCCTCGTTCTCTAACGAGTACCTGTACTCTCGCTCCGGTGTCTCCACACCGTAGACTCAAGACTCATCTACTAAAGAGAAGCGATTGTACACCAACCTTCCGGATCAATCACCATCCTCGTGATGATCCTATGGTCGGGAGCTGTTTATGAGTTAATAATGATTATTCATGTCTTAAATTTTCAACTCTTGAAAATATGAATTATCATTACCATTAACTCAAAGGATGTATCACAGACACTAAATACACATATGTGATAGAAAATAACCCATTTTATTAATTATAGTCAAAATTATAATTTTGCCCCTAGAAGTGTATTACAAGTGTCAGCCAATTCTGGCTTCTAGGGCACATATATCTAACAATCTCCCACTTGTCCTAAAGCCAATTGGCTACAAGTCTAAGTCCCATCTTCTCAAGGTGGGCTTCGATCTTCTGCTGGCCCAACGGCTTTGTAAGTGGGTCTGCCACATTATCTGCGGAGTTGACTCTCTTGACCTCAACGTAACCTTTCTCAAGGTAATCGCGGATGAGATGATATCGCCGCTCAATGTGCTTGGACTTTCTGGTGAGACCTCGGCTCCTTAGCAAGGGCTATGGCGCCATTGTTGTCGCAGTAAAGAGGAATGGCATCTGATGGCATTACTCCAATTTCTGCAGCAAACTTCTTGTACCAGAATGCTTCCTTTGCAGCCTCTGATGCAGCGATATATTCTGCTTCCATGGTGGAATCTGCTATCACAGTTTGCTTGGAACTCTTCCAGCTGACAGCTCCACCATTGCACACAAACAGACTTCCAGATGTCGACTTTCGATCATCTATATCGGACATGAAATCCGAGTCTGTGTATCCCTGAACTTGGAGTTCTCCATTACCAAAGACCAACATCATATCCTTAGTTCTTCTCAAGTACTTAAGGATACATTTCACAGAAGTCCAGTGTTCTTCACCTGGATTTGACTGATATCTGCTTGTGACACTCACAGCATGGGCTATATCAGGTCGTGTACATAGCATGGCATACATGAGGCTCCCTATTGCAGAAGCATAAGGGATCTTGCTCATGCGTTCTATTTCCTCAGGTGTGCTGGGGCACATCTTCTTGGAAAGATGAATACCATGTCTGAAGGGTATTAATCCCCTCTTAGAGTTTTCCATACTAAACCTCTTTAGTACTTTCCTCTATGTACATCTTCTGTGAAAGTCCTAGCATCCTATTCGGTCTATCCCTATAGACCTTAATTCCTAGAATAAAGGATGCTTCACCTAGGTCTTTCATGGAGAATTCCTTGGACAACCACATCTTGACTGATGTCAACATGGGAATATCATTCCCAATAAGGAGGATGTCATCCACGTACAATACGAGGAAGACAACAGCGCTCCCACTGACCCTTTTGAAAACACATGGTTCCTCTTCATTTTTGATGAAACCAAACTTTTTGATCACATCATTGAAACGAGTGTTCCAGCTCCGAGATGCTTGCTTAAGTCCATATATGGACCTTTGCAGCTTGCAAACCTTGTGATCAGTATCACTGGATGTGAAACCTAGCGGCTGTTCCATATAGATATCTTCCTCAAGATATCCATTTAGGAATGCCGTTTTCACGTCCATTTGCCATATTTCATAATCGAAATAGGCTGCAACAGGCAAGCAATGTGCGGATGGATTTTAGCATAGCTACTGGGAAAAAGGTATCCTGATAGTCAATGCCTTCACGTTGACTATAACCTTTTGCCACCAGTCTAGCCTTGAATGTCTCCACATTCCCATCTGCACCAATCTTTCTCTTGAAGATCCATTTACACCCAATAGGTACTATACCTTCTGGTGGATCTACCAAGGTCCAGACTTGGTTTGAGTGCATCGAGTCAATCTTCTGACTTCATTGCCTCAAGCCATTTCTCGGAGTCGATATCTGATATCGCCTCGTTGTAGGTTTTGGGATCATCACCATGAGCACCATTACCTATGAGGAACATTTCCTCTACGTCCTCTGAAATAATACCTAAGTATCTTTCAGGGGGACGGGAAAACTCTTTCCGATCTACGAGGTGGAGGAGGTAGTGTTCTTATTGGCTCAACCTGATTTGGTTCCACTTGGTCCTTAGCTCGTTTCTGCTTGTGAGACTTTCTCATCAAGCTTAATCTGCTTTCCAATGCCACTATCTTGAATAAACTATTTTTCAAGAAATATGGCATGTCGACTCACAATCACATTGTGGTCTTCTGGAATGTAGAAATAGTATCCTAATGACTCTTTAGGATATCCTATGAATCGAGCTCTAAAGGACCTAAACTCTAACTTGTCCGCTTGTTGTCTTTTGACATGAGCCGGACAACCCCAAATTCTGAGATGACTCAGACTTGGTTTCTTACCGTGCCATATCTCATACGGTGTGGTAGGAACGGTTTTAGAGGGAACCCTATTCAGTAAATAGATTGAAGTTAATAATGAATGTCCCCAAAGAAAATCAGGGAGGTCTGTGAAGCTCATCATGGATCGAACCATATCCAATAGAGTCCGATTTCTCCGTTCTGAAACCCCGTTGAGTTGAGGTGTTCCTGGTGGAGTCCATTGAGAGACTATGCCATTTTCCTTAAGATAGTCTAGGAATTCCCGGCTAAGGTATTCACCTCCTCGATCTGATCGAAGAACCTTAATGGGTTTTCCAGTTTGTTTTTCTACTTCATGTCTGAATTCTTTGAACTTTTCAAAAGCTTCAGACTTGTGTCTCATAAGATACACATACCCATACCTAGACAGATCATCGGTAAAGGTAATGAAGTAGACAAAATTGCCTCTAGCCGGCACATCAAATGGGCCGCACACATCAGTATGTACTAGGGCAAGGAGATCTGTGGCCCTCTCCCCATGTCCAACAAAAGGGAGTTTAGTCATTTTGCCTTGAAGACAAGATTCACAAGTTGGATATGACTCAAAAGTCAATGGACTCAATAGCCCATTTTTCTCCAATTTGTTAATCCTATCTTCTGCTATATGACCTAATCTCAGGTGCCATAGATATCTGTCGTTTGGACTATCCCTAGGTCGTTTGGCATTCACGTTTTGCTCGATAGTTAAAACAGGTACATCAATATGCAACTGATAAAGACCATTAATAAGGAAACCATTTGCAATTTTATTTCTTTCATAAAGAATGTTACAATGGTCCTTAAAGAAGGTGATCACATAACCTTCTTGTGCTAAGCATGAAACAGAAATCAAATTCCTGCTAGCTGCAGGCACATAATAACAGTCTTTTAAAACTAAGTCTAAACCAGATGGTAATCGAAGAGGGTATGTTCCCACGGCTACTGCAGCAACTCTTGCTCCATTACCGACGCGTAGGATCATGTCTCCATCCCTCAGCCTCCTGCTATCCTCAAGACCCTGCATAGAAGTGCACAGATGAGCACTAGAACCAGAGTCAAGCACCCAACTGGATGCAGAAGAAACCGTAAGGTTAGACTCAATAACGAGCATACCTCCAGAAGGACCTTCCTTCTTGTTCTTCAGGGTGGCCAGGTAAGTAGGGCAGTTCCGCTTCCAATGGCCGTCGCTGTTGCAATGGAAACACTTTCCTTTGCCATCGACCTTCTTCTTCGGTTCTGCCTTCTTCTTCTTTGATCCTTCCACCTTTTGCTTTTTCACAGACTTCTTTTTCTTTCCATAAGACTTTCTTTTGGAAGAAGTCCGTTCCATAGCAAGAACTGAGCCTTTAGAACCTTTCATAGAAAGCTCAGCGGTAACCAGCATATTCATCAACTCGGCCAAGGAATTTTGAAGTTTATGCATGTGGTAATTCATGATGAATTGCCCATATGCATCAGTCAAGGATTGCAGAATAATATCGTTCTGCAGGTCCAAGTCCAACTTCACACCGAGCTTCTCAAGCTCTTCCATGTCCTTGATCATTGTCAGACAGTGATCTTGGACTGACTGCCCATCACGCATCTTAGCCTTAAAAAGTCATTTCGTGACTTGATATTTGGCTGCGCGACTCTGTTCACCAAACATCTCCTGCAGGTGAGCCAACATTTGGCGAGCAGTCCCGATATCTTCATGTTGGCGCTGGAGCTCATCAGACATCGAGCCCAACATGTAGTATCTGGCCTTATTATCTTCGTCAATCCATTTTTCCAGAGACGCTCTCTGTTCAGTGGATGGACGAGCTGGTAAGGTGGGAGGGTCCTGGTCCAAAACATGTGTTAACTTCTCTGAACCCAAAACAATTTTGTAGTTCCTGAGCCAATCTTTATAATTGGGTCCAGTCAGTCTATGTGTGTGTCTAGGATACGTGCCAATGGGTTGGACGCAGACATTTTCCTGTAGAGAGTCAAAGATTCTAGTTAGATACTGTAATTTTGACTTGACCAATTTGTTTAGGGATTTTATTTTTAAACAAATTAGCTCCCACTATTTTCTCGGATCCCTACACTCCCTCTGTAGAGATGCGAAAATCTCCGCGATTGATGATTTCTAGTGGGTGGTGCGGTCTCACCAACTGACTCATCACCTCACCTAACAGTTATTGGTGATGGGTTAGCCAATGAGTGAACAACTCTTGTTCAATGATTCTCTAATCATGGTGCACCCAAACTTGGTCTCTAATTCATGAATCTCACCGTATCCGAAATATTGATCCACTCCTTAGTTAAGTCAGACCCACCATTTGCATAGACTGGGTTCCTAATTGGGTCTCTCACCGTATCCGAAATATTGAGCCCAACTCATCCTCCAGCCCATAGCATCCAATGCCTAATAGACATGGTTGCGTCTTCCCGGTGCAACTGAGCCACTGTATCCAGCCGAGAACAATCAACCCCGGGAAGGGCCCGCACGTCTACAATGGTGGAAGACCTCAGACTTAATCTTTTCTTAGGGAGAATTGATTCAGGTCTCATTAAACTAGACTTGGCTTAGTCATAACAATTATGACTAACCTAGTGGCATGGGTTAGCTCGGATTATTGACCACCTCAGATCAGAACTGTGTCAACAGATATGGCCAGGTAAGTGAGACCGGTGGAAGGAATATGCCGTTTAACTCGCACAAGAACGCATTCAGGTCGAGTAGCTTCCAATTAAAAACCAGTCGGTCGTCTGTGCCAAACTTACCTTAGACACCAAATTGTTGAGTCAGAACCAATTGGGTTAGCCTACAATCCAGACTCTAACCTCTGAGCCTAATTAGGTCTTGCTTGATCGTGACTCGATCTTGACCCAGACTTAATCCTATTAGGCTGGTCAATTTAAGCATTGTTGATCCCATCTAACCAACTCTTGATTCGGTTTGATCAACCGCTTAGACCTAATTGAGCTACCCAAGCCCGAACCCAGTATTATGAATATGTCTTAGATCTGAAATTCTCAATTTTAGACCTAATTAATATTCCATAAACTTAATTCTTAATTAAGTTGGGTTCATAAACAAAATATGCACAATAAATCCTAGGGTTTCAGGATCTAGGGTTTTGCAGAAAGTAAGTTTTGGGTTTCTGATTAAGGACGAACACGCAGCACCCCTACACGTCATAAGAACACCCCATCGAATGGGAAGAGAGGGCCTTTAAACCCTTCTTCGTTTCTTATGACCGGACGGCCAAGAGGAACGCCTTAATCAGGAACATGTCAATACTACAAAACAGTTATCAGATCTATATCATATATCTCATATACAAATTAGATCTAATCATGGCATATTTTGCATACATCTCATGTATCATAATCATGCATGTTTTCAGATCTAAATTATCTCATAATAATCTAAAAAATTAGATTTAAATTGATCTAATCAAAATAAATTCTAATCTAGACAATTATGTAGAACTATTCTACAACTAGTCTAGACATGCATCAATCATATCTCATATGATATTTAAAATTAAATAATTTTTATTTGCTATTTATCAGATGTTATTATAACACTTATAATATCAGAAAATAGTAAATAAGAAGATCTAAAATATGATTTAATCAGATTAAATCAAAGACATGCAAAACTATTCTATAGAACTATTCTATTCTAGAACTAGTCATGCATATCTTCATGTTCTTAGATCCAAATCATTTAATTTTAATTTTTCTGATTTCAGATCTGATCACATCTCATGTGACATCTGAAATCACTTTATTTTCTAATTAAAATAAAATTAAAATCAGATCTAAACAATTTAGAACCATGGCTCTGATACCAGTTGAAGGGAAATCCTGATTTCCCGGTCCAGGTTCGTCCAGATCTGATCAGATCAAGAGATATATTTCAAAAATTTTTCTCTTGATCTCAATCAGATCTTGATATGTTTCAGATCTGATTCTTATTATTTTAATAAATAAAATAAAATAAGATAAATTAAATCAAATTTAATTTACCTGATTTGGGTAATCCTATTACCCTGTAGATGATCCTGATTGCAGCGGAAGGTTCTGGATCTAGCCACGCAAGCGCCTGGCCTCTACCGGTATCCACTCGGGTTGGATCTGGAGATCCTCTTCTTCTCTATCACACCTCCAAAAATCAGATCTGGATCTGATCTGGAGGATCTTCAAAACTCTTTTGAAGATCTGCAGTCGTCCTTTTGCAGCAGCGCAGCCTTCTTGCTTTTGATCGCCTTTCCTTGATCTGAATCGCACCAACCAAAGTCCAAAACACCTTTTGGACGTGGAGAGCAAGGGGAGAAGAAGCTATGGCATGGAGAAGGAGGGGAGAGGCAGCCTTGGGGCGTGGGGTTTCTCAATTGAATTGCATTCACTTTAGGGTTGGGCGCAGGGTCTTATTTATAGACCTCTTGTGATCCAACTCCTCTTCCTCTCAACCAATCACAACCCTTTGTGAAATCAGATCTAAATCTGATTGGTTGGAATAGAGACCCCCCCCTGGATTCCTCCTTAGAGGGCGCCTAAGACCAGTCAAACTGGATTCTTAGTAGAACTCTGATTGGAATCCAAAAGGGAGGTGGAGTCCTTGTCCAACAAGGACTCCTAGGCGCCTCCTACTTGGGCTCACGCCACCCTTGGCGTGCGCCCTTCTCCTTGCCAGGTTCTGGCAGGGGGACAGGCCCCCACCAGCTCTCCAATAGGTGCATGACATGTGGTCAAAAGTCAAAGGGTCAATGGTCAACGTTTGACCAGTCAAAGGTAGACTTTTGACCAAAGTCAAAGAACAAGAAATGGCAGGTGACCAAAAATGGCAGGTAATGTCTTACAAATAAGACAACCTATTCTGACTTGGACAACCTCCAGTCAGACCATATGAAGGCCTCTGATTGAGCACAAACTCCTTTGGCTCAGTCAGGACAACTTATTTATGATAGTAAAAGAAGAACGTTAGGTTCAATCGAGTGCTAGCACGATTTCCTTGAACCTAATTGAATCTCATTCAGATCAATTGAACTAGATCAGTTCAATTGATGATCACCAGATTCAAACCCTTGTTTGTGTGACCCAGTTAGGTTCAGTTCTGTATGGTAATGGGATATGTCATGATCTCTATCATAGACATCATCGAAACTCCTTTCGATGGATCAGAACTCTTCTGATTCGAACAGCTAGAATGATCGATCATCTAAATCATTCTAATTGCTCCCAAAATCCACCAGTGACACCTAGCAGTATATGGTGGCAACCCATCAGAGCTGAATGCGAACCTCTTGGTGCAGCTACCTGTGTGATTCAAGTTCTTCTATCTTGAGCCCCGATCAGATTAGGGTTAAGGTGAACTCGTCAAACCCTAGTCTCTGTCATATGATGTAATCATTCGATTCGAGTCCAATGTGAAAATCTAAATAGAAACTCTTTCTATTATTTCACTCTACCATGGCCATGGATTTCTGGACTTGATTCTCATGATCATCATAGGGCTACTCCTCTACCACCGAGGTAGATAGATTCCATCTTGATGCATCCAGTTCCTACAATGAACATGCTATAGCCAACATACACCTCAGGGTTCCATATGGCTAGGAGACCGAGTAATGGTGTAGTCAAACTATAACACCCTCAAGGTGAACTGCCGATGCATCTCAGGTCAAAGAACCAGACACACACTACTGCAGCATCGAGTCAGTCATTGACGAGAAGGTAGACTTCCTAATGACTACTCGAGGTGGTCACGCTCAGTGCCCTCGTTCTCTAACGAGTACCTGTACTCTCGCTCCGGTGTCTCCACACCGTAGACTCAAGACTCATCTACTAAAGAGAAGCGATCGTACACCAACCTTCCGGATCAATCACCATCCTCGTGATGATCCTATGGTCGGGAGCTGTTTATGAGTTAATAATGATTATTCATGTCTTAAATTTTCAACTCTTGAAAATATGAATTATCATTACCATTAACTCAAAGGATGTATCACAGACACTAAATACACATGTGTGATAGAAAATAACCCATTTCATTAATTATAGTCAAAATTATAATTTTGCCCCTAGAAGTGTATTACAAGTGTCAGCCAATTCTGGCTTCTAGGGCACATATATCTAACAATCCATATCATAAAGAATCACCAATTAGCATTAAGCAAATTTGAATTTTAATCAAAATTCTTTTGCTATTTTATTCAAATTGATAGCCTCTACCTCCAATTCGAGAAATTATCCTAATTTTTTAGTGGGTACTAAAATCAACATAGACTGCATATGAGTCCAACTTTGGTTGGGTAACCCATGTAAATCTAAGGATAGGTTCATAACCAATTATTTGTCCAAATAATTTCTAGTAATTAATTTTTTTACCCTAGTCCCTAATCAGTAGTCTATTGCCTCTACTGAAAAAGTCTAGTTAGGTCCAACCATTAACATGACCATACTTGGTCCATCAAACTAATGAATGATTAGGCCTAACTTTTGTTGGCTAACCTAACCACCAATTAGAAAGATGTAGGTAAGAAATCATATAATGAATGATAATTCTATTAGTCGATAAGCACCAGACCTTTGGGCCTCCAATGATTATCTAACTAATGAACCCATTATCATCCACTTAATGGGAGGTTATGGTCTAGTTATCACAATAACTATTTCATTTTAGGAATCTAATAATTTTAAAGAATTTAATTTTAAAGAAGAGAAAAGGTCAAATTAACCAGCTTGTCATGATCCTCCCATTGGCTTCACCAAGTTAGATTAAGGGAGATCATCAATAGGCTGGTCTAGGAGCACCTAAATCAGTCACACTGATTTATCTAGCTGACATGGGTCAGCTCGAATAGTCAAGTGATCTAATTAAAACATAATTTCACCAAGAGATCAGGTAAGTTCGATTAGTAGGAGAGTCTGCCAAAGCCTACCTTAGACACCATTAAATATGACCAGATAAGTGGGCTACCAATTAAAGACCACCGGTATGGTTTACCATAGACACCAACTGATTTAATTAGTCTTGATTAGATCAATCTAATAGTTCGTGCTAGACCACGTTACCAAGAATCAAGTTCATCTTGGGTCTCATTAAAGACATGGACTTAACCAACTATAACTATTGTAATTGATCTAGAGAATCCTGAACTAATCTAAGACAACAATTGATTAGTTTTAGTCAATTCTCTAGTTAAGTCCATTATTTAATCTAATCCTAGGTCTAACCCAATTAATGAACCTGATCCTCACTAATCCATTTAACCCAATGTGTTATGATTTATGTCTTAGGATCTTCAATTCATAATCCTAGATCCTAATCAAACTTCTTAATTCTTAATTAAGTTTTGGGCTGAGGGTTGGGGTTCGATTGCTCAAAAATAATTTTTATATCTGTAAAATATTTTTACAACATAATTCTACCAAACAAGTTACATGTTTGATTCATAATGAATATACAAATAAAATAAGCATTAAACTACTTTAGATCTAATCTAAATAGATTCATGTAATTGAAAGAGTTTTAACTCCAATCAATCATAAATTATCTTAGATCAAATCTAACATATTTTTGATGATTAAAATTAGATTAAAATATTTTTAATTAAATCATAAATTTTTTTAGATCTAATCTAAAATTTTATGATCAATATTTTAGATCAGCACGTACTTGGACAACCTCTCCACTATAAGGGATAAACCTTATAGCAGGATAATCTAATAATCAATCCGAGCAATCTAAAACTTTAAATTTTAGATCTAAAACTCTTTCAAATCTAATAAATTATAAATAAAATTAGATCATATCTAATAAATTTATGATAAGAAATAGATCTATATGAACTAGGACAACCTCTCCATTGTAAGAGATAAATCGTACAGCAGGACAATCTTATAATCAATTCGTATGATCATGACTTTTAATTTTAGATTTAATAATTAAATTATAAATTAGATCTAATCTAAGAAATAGTCTAAACATGAATATAAAATCATGTAATAACTAACCTATGCTCTGATACCAAATGAAATGAACCAGATCTAGGGTTTCAGGTCTAGATCTTGAAATTTTTTCAAGATCAGGCAGTAGAAGACTAAAATAAATCAAAATTAATTCATAAAAAGTAAAGAACCCCTAGATCTAAGATCCTGTTACATGATTATGGCATGAGATTAAATCAAAAATTAAAATATAAGGAAAAAAAACTATTTTGATCATATCAACATGCATTTACGTTACATCTAATGCAGGTATGTAATAATAGATTAGATCTATATTACCTATGCAAGTTAGACATTCTAACTTACTGATTCAGGGTTGAGGATGATGCCCCAAGCTACACATATGTCCAGCCTCTAAGAGATGTCCACACAAGCCCACGAACCCCGATTAGAAGTCCTATGCAGAAAATCAGCATAGTATGCTAGTATTATGCTGATCCTTCTTCGATAGAAGATCAGATGCTTTCTTCTATTGGATTTAGACTCCTCCAAAGATCAAGAAGAAGAGGAGAGATTTTAGATCTAAGACACTCTCAAATAATCTCAAAAAGTGAAGGAGAAAGAGAAGAACAAAGCAACCCTAGAAGAAGACCCTCTTCTTCTTCTCTATTCTCTCACCTAGACACCTAGATTAGTATCTATGAAAATCTCATGCCCAAAAGGACTCTCACCATGGTATTCATACATCCAAAAGCTCTCTCTAACTTCTAGAATATTATCAAAAATCAGCCCAAAATTCATCCTATGTAATAAGATATAGAGGAGTCTTTGTCTGGTCAAATTCTTAGACTAGAACAGAACAAATATGGCAACTAGTTGGGGTGCCCAACACTTGGGTGCCCCGTCCTTTCTTTTTGGCATAGACCATCAGAGAAAGGCACAAAAAAATCCTTCTTTTCTATCAAACAAAATAGAGAGAAAATAGGGAGAGGATGGTGGCATGCATGGGAGGAGTTTTAGTTTCCTAAAACTCTATCCAAAGATAATTCAAATCAAATTCAAACTTCCTGCTTTTGACCCTGTCCACAACTAATAACCATATGAGAAATGGAGGAGAGGAGTGGGCATGCATGAAGACTAAGGATAGGAGATTTCACACAAAAAATAAAGAGAGAGTGGGCATGGGGAGGAGTGGGGTGTAGGTGGTGCAAGCAAGGTGGATCCTAGTCTTACTAGGATTCCATATTTGACTTGGTCAAATATGGTTTCTCAAACCAAATCAAATTATAAGCAACTCAACCCAATTAAATTAGACCCTAATCTAATTAAGGACTTAATTAAATTAAATTAAATTAAATTCTAATTTAATTTTTTAATTAAATTAAAAAATTAGGTTTATCCAAGTTCTAGTTGAACTAGGACTAGTTCTTCCTTTCACTTGGCTTATCCAATATACAAATTAAACTTGATCCAATCAAGTCCAAACCAAATCTAATTAAATTATATTTGACTAGACTTAATCTCAGCCTTCTATCTTAACCAAATTAAGCAATTAGCAATCAAATTGCTAATCGATCTTCTTGCAATATTTGCACTAGGTTAAACATCAATCGTATTGATCGTTTAACCTTAGAATAATTCTTAATCATTGATCAACCATCCGATTGGATCATGAACTCTAATGTGTATGACCCCATAAGTTTGATCCTAAGCTGATAGTATAGGAATAAATTTTTGTACCAGTCAAAGTGACCATCAAGTAATGGTACCTGACGGCAGGATAGGTCGAATGTGTAGAACAATATCCTTAGAATCCATTTGGATATAGTTTTCATATAATTTATCTTCTTGACCAAAATGCTAGTAGAATGCCTCAGAGTTCAACTATCAACTCTGATCAGGCTGTCCATATTGTATTTCAGAATATCAAATTCATCTCATGGATTATCTTGGCCAAGGTTTTGCTATATTGAAATATAGTGATACATTCTTCTCCAACTCTTGGAGTGGTCAATCCCATCTTGATCACACACCAACTTCACAAGTACTTGACTGTGCCTAAAAATCTTTCGTTATTGAATTAAAAATTTAGTTAGTTCTATACCAAAGCATAGTGAATTGCTTGCAAATCACTAAGATGATCTCAGATCTTAGGAACATTTATACCTATATCCCATCAGAGACATTCTCGATAGTAGAATGCTCGAGTGTTGGTCACATTCAGTGATGATGTATCCCTATATCTCATCTATATGCCATATTAGTATCTTCACACTCCTTGGTTAAGAAGACAACCAACCTATATAGCAAATAGCAACCTATGCTCGATAGCTATTATCGTCCTTATTAATAGTCTATCTTTTAGTCGTGAATAGTTTTAAGGACTAATCGATAAATTCTCTCTTTATTGAATCTAAATAGTCCTAAGAACTTCATTACAATAATGGAGTTCGTTAGAAGATGAAAACTTATGATAAAAAATATCAAATATATTTTATTAATTAATAAATTAATTATAATTATAATATAGCTCAACCATCAACAGGCTGATGATTGGCTTTGAAATATATTTTCCAATAATAACCTCTCCTGATCTTCTCTGGATATTTAAACACTTCCCTCATATATGATTTTCTACTCCTACCTGTGCTCTTCTTCTTCTTGTATCCTTCATCTCCTTTAGGCATGTCGTTCTTCTTCCGTCGCAACTTCTCCAGCCATCAACATCTTTCTCGTTCACCTTTCATTTTTCCAACCATCTCCTTGAGTCCTCCTACCGACTTAGGTTAGTTTTCCGACCTTTCTCTTGTATTATTTTGGTTTTCTCCTATTTTCATCCTTTCGAATTTCTCATAGGAGTTTACTATTTTTCTTGAGTTCTTTCAAAAACATCATAGCCTTTTTCTTCTAATGTTTTGGAGATTTTTAAGTTTGGTTTGATCTAAATATCATTCAAAGCATCCTGGTCCACTGGTTCTAAGAGTTCGACCTGCTCGAGTTTGCCAGATCCTAGCCTTAGGAAAATTATCGAAAATCCGCACTCTTCCCATAAGGATTGGCATAGTCGCCAGTGATTATCCAAGCAACAAGGAAGTACTTCTCAAAAATTTAATGCAGAAGCATGATCAAATAATTCAAAGAATAAAGAAGAAGAGAAGAAGAGATTTTCGAAAGAAAAGAGCTTTTATTCAGTATATTTTAGCACTCTTACAATCTTGATCTATTTTCAGTATATATACTTTACAAAGGGTCAAGCTCAAGCTCATAGAAAAACTCTCCAAATCCAAACAACCCACGTACATAAAATAATAACCTGTGAAAATTGAGCCAGCCCAGTTTCAGACTGAGTCGACTAACTTGCGACTGGATTGGCTTAATCCCAGACTGAGCCGATCCAGTTGTGTACCATGCTAATAGCCCAAAAATACTTCTTTCTATCTAAATTTTTCTCTGAGACCTAGCCGATTTAGTTCTGAACTGAGCTAGCCCAGTTCCCAACTTAGCCGACTCAGTCTCAAGGTGAGCCGGCCTAGTTTCTGAACTTTGCTAGGAGAGCTGATTTCTCTTTTGGCTCGCTTTCGTCTTTCCATGATCTATCTTCTCACGTTTCCAAGACTTGGGAGTGCCACTTCTAAGCTCACATTCTCCACCTTGGTGCTTCCAAGTCCTTGTGAACTCATCTTTTCTCAACAGACCCATCCATGCCACACATCATTGAAAGCTATCACTAAGGAGTACCTTCATGAGTGCATAAGACTAATTCTTCTTGGTATGGACCTTTTTCAGTTCTACTTCTTCTTCCTCCACCAGCTCTCTGATCCTGCAGTACCTCATATCTATATGCTTTGTGTGCGTATCATAGACTGGATTCTGTGCCAATAGCAAAGCACTCTGACTATCATTGAATAGTGTAACCTTGCTCTGCTCCACCCCCAACTTATCAATCATCCTCCTAAGCCAAAGGGCTTCCTTTGTAGCCTCCGTTATCCCAATATACTTGGTCTCTATGGTAGACAATGCTGTGATTGGCTAAAGAGTTGATCTCCAAGACACCGATCCACCATATATGTAGAAGAGGTATCCAATAGTAGATCACCTTGTATCAAGATCACCAGCATAATTTGCATCAACAAACCCTTCGAAAGGACCTGAATGTTTACACATCTTCATAGATTGTTCTCCAAATCCACCTGGCTGCCCACCAAATATCAAATCATAATTTCTTATTCCATGTAGATATCTCAATATCCATTTCAATGCTTTCTAGTATTCCTTCCCAGGGTTAGCCATATATCTACTAACCATGCTCACTGCATGTGCTATATCTGGTCTACAGCACACTATAGTGTACATCACACTGCCTAAAATATTTGCATAAGGAACTCATTCCTTGTACTCTCTCTCCTCTTCTGATTGGAGGCTCTGTAACTTGGAGAGAGACATATGGCTCGACAATGGCATCTCTACAGGTTTGACCTTCTCCATCCCAAACCTCTTTAGAACCTTCTGGACATACTTTTCTTGTGACAAATGGAGCACTTTTTTGCACTTATCTCTACAAATCTCTATTCCAAAGATTTTCTAAGCTGGACCCAAATTCTTCATCTCAAACTCAGATGATAATGCAATTTTTAATCTTTCCATAGCATTCATGCTTCTACTGGCTATGAGCATATCATTTACATACAATAACAGATACAGGGCATCCTCCTCATCTACATCTTTAACATAGACAATAATTATGTTCACATCTGCTGAAATCCAGGCTCAAGACAAAGCTATCAAACCTTCGATACCACTGACGAGGGGATTGTTTTAGGCCATACAAAGACTTCCTGAGTAAACACACCTTTTCTTCCCATCCCATCTCCATGAAATCATCTAGCTGCTTTATGTAGATTCTTTTCTCCAAAGTCCCATGAAGGAAGGCTATCTTCATGTCCATCTATTCCAATTTCATGTTATGCTGTGCCACCAGTGATAGCAAAATTCGAATAGATGTATGATGCACCATAAGAGAGAAAATTTTTCTGTAGTCAATCCCTTCCCTTTATGAGTATCCCTTTGCTACTAGCCTTGCTTTGAATCTGACTTCACCTTATTTTGAAGGTGCTTCTTTCTTTATGAACACTCACTTTGAGCCAATAGGTTAAGCACCCTCTAGAAGATCCACCAGCTACCATGTCTAATTCTTCACAAGTGATTCCATCTCCTCCATCATGGCCTATATCCATGAATCATGATCCTCACTCTCTATGGCCTCTACATAATTCTTTGGATCTCCATTAGCAGTGATGAGTGCATAGGAGATAACCTCATCAATGCCATTTTTGACTAGCCTCCTAATAGTATGCTAGGACTTGTGCAAAGCCACTCCCAGTAGCACATCTCTGCCTGATGTCTGTGACTACTCCTGCACATCTATCTGAACTACCGACCCTCCATGCTGATTTTCAATCTGAGACAATATTTTTCTACCTAGCTCCACCTCAATAGGAATACTTCTGTAAGTGGACGTGACCTGCATGCCATCATTCTCTGATTGGCCACCACTGTTCACCTTTATTTTTCTAGTTCCATCTATCCCAGACCTCCTCAAGATGCTCTTTTCATCAAAGATAATGTTCCTATTGATCACTAACTTCTATGCCTAAGAGTCCCATAGTAGGTACCCCTTGACTCCTTGTGGATATCCTATGAATATCATCTTTTGAGATTTCGGATCCAATTTGCTCCTCTCGATTGCCTCCACATGTGCATAGGCTGTGCAACCAAAGACTTTTAGATGGTCAAGCTCTATCTTCTTTCCACTCTAAACCTCCTCTAGAATGCCTCCATTCAGCTTAAAATAAGGGTACCTATTCACAAGAAAATAAGAAAAAGTTAGAGCATCACCCTAATAGAACTTTAGGAGTGATGCTGCAGCCTCAAACTATATGCCTTCTCGATCAGTGTCTGATTCATCCTTTCTATGACACCATTCTATTGGGGAGTTGTCTTCACCATATAATGGCATTTGATGTCATTTTTCTCATAGTACCTCTTGAACTCCATGCTAGTATACTCCCATCCATTGTTCGACCTCAGATACTTCACCTGTCTTCCTAACTCCTCTACTTCAGCCCTCTAGGCTCTGAACCGGGCAAACACCTCTAATTTTTCTCTGATCAGATAAATTCACACCTTTCTTGAGAAATCATCAATGAAAGTGACAAAGTATTTTGCCCAATCTCTAGATCATACAGGAGCTGGTCCCCATACATTCGAGTGCACTAAATTTAGTACTCCCACGCTACACTTGGTACTTCTGGCAAACTTCATCCTATGTTGTTTGCGAAAGATGCATGGCTCATAAAGATCTATGTTCTCCTTCTTTAGGACTGGGATCATACCTCTTCTGCTTAGTTCAGTGAGCCCATGGTCACTCATATGACCCATTCGATAGTGCCACATTTGATATAAAATTTGCTCCTCTTGTGCTACTGCTAGCACCTCTGCACTATCATTTACCACTAAACCTTCCATTCTGTAAAGATTGTTGCTTAGTCTTCTACCTCTCATCACAACCAAAGCTTTCTTGAAAATTTTTAGACATCCACTCTTAGCCTGGCTACTAAAAGCATAACCCTCCTCCTCCAAGTAGCCCAAAAAAATCAAATTCTTTTTCAACTCCAGTACATGCCTGACATTTGATAATGTATGAATGATCCCATCGTACATCCTCATCCTGATAGAGCTAATTCCAGCTACTTTACATAGATGATCATTTCCAAGGTTGACACTTCCACCATCGATCTTTTGGTAGGTAGCAAACCACTCCCAATGAGAAGCATAGTGGTGCGAGCATGCTAAATCCAATATCCACATAGTATCGTATCCTATGGATCCATCTGATATAACTAGTAGGTCTTCTCCACTGTTCATAAAGGCTATATCATCTTCCTTGCTGGTCTTTCCTTTTTTTGATCTCAAAAGGGGACAATCTCTCCTCAAGTGTCTAAGCTGATGACATTTATAATATTTCAATATCATCTTCCTCTGATTGCGAGACTTTGACCTACCCTTGGATTTTCCTCTTATCCTTTTCTTTGATCTTTCATGTCTTTCATTCACAACCAAGATCTCAGACTTAAGGTCTCCCTTGCAGATCATTTTCCTTTGCTTATTTGATCTGAGCACACCAACAATCTCTTCATAGTTTATGGTCTCCTTCTCATAAACTAAAATTATTATGAGACCATCACACGAACCTAGGAGAGAACATAATAGCAGTAATGCCCGATCCTCCCCATCGATCTTCACATCCAAACTCATCACCTCAAAACACACCTGATTGAACCTTTGGATATGTGCAACAAGATCTCCACCTTTGGGTATCCTCAGACTATACAACTGTTTCTTCAATCATAGCTTATTCATCATGTTCTTCCCCATATATGTGTTCTCCAGTCTCTCCCAGAGTCCCTATGTTGTAGTTTCTATGCAAACCTTGGGCAAAACCTGATCGGCCAAGCACATCTAGATTTTGCTAGAAGCAATTTTTTCCAACTCATTCCAATCCTCAGCTTTGATCTTTTCCAATCTTTCTTTTGTCAAGACCTTGTAGATCCTCTGTTAAACCAATAAGTCCTTTACTCTTTACTACCATAAAGTAAAGTTCTCCTTGCCATCGAACTTCTCAAAATCCACCTTGAAACCACTTGATCCCATGACTTCAAACAAGTCAAGGATAGATCCCTAACACCCTTCACGATCTCACATACCAGCAAAACTACCCTTCAAAGAAGATCTAACAAGCCTCATTTCAAACTTCTATATCACCGTTGCTTCGTGTAAACAATCTTCACCTCAATCTATAGACAACCATGAAGTAAACTAGAACTTTTAGGGTACAACCTGGTGCAACAGATCTTGAATGTAGTAAATCCTAGGTATCTTCCTTCCTTCCATGCAACACCGCTCTGATACCAAATGTCGGAAATGCACGCTCTTCCCACATGGATCAGCATGGACATCAGTGATTAGCCAAGCAATAAGAAAGTACTTCTTAGAGATTTAATGCAGAAGTACGATCAAATAATTCAAGAAACAGAGAAGAAGAGATTTTTAGAAGAAAAGAGTTTTTTTTCAGTATATTTTAGCACTCTTACATCCTTGACGTGTTTTCAGTATATATACTTTACAAAAGGTCAGGCTCAAGCTCATAGAAAAACTCTCCAAATTCAAACAACCCATATATAAAAAATAATAATCCATAAAAACTGAGCCGACCTAGTTTCAAATTAAGTCGGCTAACCTACGACTGGGTCGACTCAATCCCAGACTGAGCCGACCTAGTTGTATACCATGCCAATAGCCCAAAAATGCTGCTTTCTATCTAAATTTTTCTCTGAGATCTAGCCGACCCAGTCCTGGACTAAGCTGGCCCAGCTCTGAACTTAGCCGGCTCAGTCTCAGGGTGAGTCGACCTAGTTTTTGAACTTTGCTAGGAGAGCTAATTTTTCTTCTAGCTCACTCCCATCTTTCCATGATCTATCTTCTTATATTTTCAAGACTTGGGAGTGCCACTTTTGAGCTCACAAATACTACCAAACTTGTAGGAGCACCTCAGCCAACATTCATCCCTGATATCATTCCTTGCTCCTTGCTTCCTAAGGATCTTTTCTTGATAAGGATTTAGTATCGGGTACCTCTAGAGTATGAATTGAAACATTTCAGACTGAGTGGCTGAGCTTGAGCTCCTCTCGTAGGTCACTTCTATTTGTATGTTGAAGCTATCCATATTAGATTCTGACTCTCGATCCATCCCTTTGTTGTAGCCCTTTTTTAATTTTTAAATATTTCTTTAACCTCTATGGCTCCGAACTCATTTAGGTTTATCATAGGCTTTTTTTTCTTTGTATTTTGGCTAAGGTTCATCCAACTATTTCTTTGTTCTATAACTATTTCACCTTTAAATTGAAGGAAAATTCTGATTTTCTAGACCAGGTTCATTCAAATCTAATCAGATCAAGAGATATATTTCAAAAAATTTTCTCTTTAATCCTAATCAGATCTAGGATGTTTTAGATCTGATCCTTATTATTCTAATAATAAAAATAAAATTTAAATTAAATTAAATTAAATTTACCTTGATGTAGGATAATCCTATTACCCATTGATGATCCTGTAAGCAGTAGAAGGTTCTGGATCTAGCCATGCAAGTGTCTGGCCTCTACCGGTATCCACTCGGGTTGGAGCTAGAGATCCTCTTCTTCTCTATCACGTCTCCAAAAATAAGATCTAGATCTGATCTGGAGGATTTTCAAAATATCTTTTGAAGATCAGCAGTTGTCCTTTGCAGCAGTGCAGCCTTCTAGCTTTTTATCATCTTTCTCTCGCCTGAATCGCACCAACTAAGATCCAAATTTCTTTTGGACATGGAGAGGAGAGGGAGAAGTAGAACTTGGCATGGAGGAGGAAGAGGAAGAAAGCCTTGGGGCGTGGAGAACTTTTTTCTCAGATTTCAGATGCTCCTTGAGTTGGGCGCAGTGTCTTATTTATAGACTAAGCATGATCCAACTCCTCTTCTTCCCAATCAATCACAATCCTTTATGAAATCAGATCTAAATCTGATTGGTGGAAATAGAGTCCCCTAGATTCCTCCTTAGATGGCGCCTAAGACCAGTCAATATTGGTTCTTAGGAGAAGTCTAATCAGAATCCTAAAGGGAGATGGAGTCCCTATCCAATAGGGACTCCTGGGCGCCTCCAGCTTGGGCACACGCCAAGGGTGGCCTGTGCCCTCCTCCTTACTAGGTTCTGGTAGGGGGACAGGCCCCCACCAGCTCTCCAATAGGTGCATGACATGTGGATAGAAGTCAAAATATCAATGGTCAATATTTGACCAATCAAAGGTCAAGTTTTGACCAAAGTCAAAGGATGAAAAATGGTAGGTGACCAAAAATGGTAGGTATTGTCTTACAAAATAAGACAACCCTTTTTTGATCTAGACTGGCTCCAGTCAAGCCATATGAAGGCCTCTGATTGAGCACAAACTCCTTTGGCTCAGACAGAATAACTTATTTATGACAGCAAAAGAAGAACGTTAGGTTCAATCGAGTGCTAGCACGATTTTATTGAACCTAATTGAATCTCATTCAGATCAATTGAACTGAATTAGTTCAGTTGATGATCACCAGATTCAAACCCTTGTTTGTGTAACCCAATTAGGTTTAGTTTTGTATGGTAATGGGATATGTCATGATCTCTATCATCGATATCATCGAAACTCCTTTCGATGGATCAGAACTCTTCTGATTCGAACAGCTAGAATGATCGATCATCTAAATCATTCTAATTGCTCCCAAAATCCACCAGTGACACCTAGCAGTATATGGTGGCAACCCATCAGAGCTGAATGCAAACCTCTTGGTGTAGCTTCCTGTGTGATTAAGTTCTTCTATCTTGAGCCTCGATCAGATTAGTGTTAAGGTAAACTCGTCAAAACCTAGTCTCTGTCATATGATGTAATCATTCGATTCATGTCTGATGTAAAAACCTAAATAGAAACTCTTTCTATTATTTCACTCTACCATGGCCATGGGCTTCTGGACTTGATTCTCATGATCATCATAGGGCTGCTCCTCTACCACCGAGGTAGATAGATTCCATCTTGATGCCATCCAGTTCCTACAATGAACATGCTATAGCCAACATACACCTCAGGATTCCATATGGCTAGGAGATTGAGTAATGGTGTAGTCAAACTATAACACCCTCAAGGTGAACTGTCGATGCATCTCAGGTCAAAGAACCAGACACACCACTGCAGCATCGAGTCAGTCATTGATGAGAAGGTAGACTCCCTAATGACTACTCGAGGTGGTCACGCTCAGTGCCCTCATTCTCTAACGAGTATCTGTACTCTCACTTCGGTGTCTCCACACCGTAGACTCAAGACTCATCTACTAAAGAGAAGCGATTGTACACCAACCTTTCCGGATCAATCACCATCCTCGTGATGATCCTATGGTCGGGAGCATTTTATGAGTTAATAATGATTATTCATGTCTTAAATTTTCAACTCTTGAAAATATGAATTATCATTACCATTAACTCAAAGGATGTATCACAGACACTAAATACACATATGTGATAGAAAATAATCCCATTTTATTGATATTAGTCAAAATTATAATTTTGCCCCTAGAAGTGTATTACAAGTGTCAGCCAATTCTGGCTTCTAGGGCACATATATCTAACAATCTCCCACTTGTCCTAAAGCCAATTGGCTATAAGTCTAAGTCCCATCTTCTTAAGGTGGACTTCGATCTTCTGCTGGCCCAACGGCTTTGTAAGTGGGTCTGCCACATTGTCTATGGAGTTGACTCTCTTGATCTCGACGTAATCCTTCTCGAGGTAATCGTGGATGAGGTGGTATCGCCGCTCAATATGCTTGGATTTTTGGTGAGACCTCGGCTCCTTAGCAAGGGCTATGGCGCCATTGTTGTCGCAGTATAGAGGAATGGCATCTGATGGCATTACTCCAATTTCTGCAGCAAACTTCTTATACCAGAATGCTTCCTTCGTAGCCTCCGATGCAGTAATATATTCTACTTCCATGGTGGAATCTGCTATCACCATTTGCTTGGAACTCTTCCAGCTGACAGCTCCACCATTGTACATAAACAAATTTCCAGATGTCGACTTTCGATCATCTATATCGAACATGAAATCTGAGTCTTTATATCCCTGGACTTAGAGTTCATATTTGGACCTTTGCAGCTTGCAAACCTTGTGATCAATATCACTGGATGTGAAACCTAGCGGCTATTCCATATAGATATCTTCCTCAAGATATCCGTTTAAGAACGTCGTTTTCACGTCCATTTGCCATATTTCATAATCGAAATAGGCTGCAATGGCAAGCAAGGTGCGGATGGATTTTAGCATAGCCATTGTGGAAAAGGTATCCTAATAGTCAATGCCTTCGCGTTGACTATAACCTTTTACCACTAGTCTGGCCTTGAATGTCTCCACATTTCCATCTGCACCAATCTTTCTCTTGAAGATCCATTTACACCCAATAGGTACTATACCTTCTGGTGGATCTACCAAGGTCCAGACTTGGTTTGAGTGCATCGAGTCAATTTCTGACTGCATTGCCTCTAGCCATTTCTCGGAGTCGATATCTGATATCGCCTCGTTGTAGGTTTTGGGATCATCACCATGAGCACCATTACCTACGAGGAACATTTCCTCTACTTCCTCTGAAATAATACCTAAGTATCTCTTCAGGGGGACAGGAAAACTCTTTCCGATCTATGAGGTGGAGGAGGTAGTGTTCTTATTGGCTCAACCTGATTTGGTTCCAATTGGTCCTTAGCTCATTGTACTTGTGAGACTTTCTCATCAAGCTTGAATCTGCTTTCCAATGCCGCTATCTTGAATAAACTATTTTTCAAGAAAGATGGCATGTCGACTCACAATCACATTGTGATCTTCTGGAATGTAGAAATAGTATCCTAATGACTCTTTAGGATATCCTATGAATCGAGCTCTGAAAGGACCTAAACTCTAACTTGTCCGCTTGTTGTCTTTTGACATGAGCCGGACAACCCCAAATTCTGAGATGACTCAGACTTGGTTTCTTACCGTGCCATATCTCATACGGTGTGGTAGGAATGGTTTTAGAGGGAACCCTATTCAGTAGATAAATTGAAGTTAACAATGAGTGTCCCCAAAGAAAATCAGGGAGGTCTGTGAAGCTCATCATGGATCGAACCATATCCAATAGGGTCCGATTTCTCCATTCTGAAACCCCATTGAGTTGAGGTGTTCCTGGTGGAGTCCATTGAGAGACTATGCCATTTTCCTTAGATAGTCTAGGAATTCTCGGCTAAGGTATTCACCTCCTCGATCTGATCGAAGAACCTTAATGGGTTTTTCCAGTTTATTTTTCTACTTCATGTCTGAATTCTTTGAACTTTTCAAAAGCTTCAGACTTGTGTCTCATAAGATACACATACCCATACCTAGACAGATCATCGGTAAAGGTAATGAAGTAGACAAAATTGCCTCTAGCCGGCACATCAAATGGGCCGCACACATCAGTATGTACTAGGGCAAGGAGATCTGTGGCCCTCTCCCCATGTCCAACAAAAGGGAGTTTAGTCATTTTGCCTTGAAGACAAGATTCACAAGTTGGATATGACTCAGAAGTCAATGGACTCAATAGCCCATTTTTCTCCAATTTGTTGATCCTATCTTCTGCTATATGACCTAATCTCAGGTGCCATAGATATCTATCATTTGGACTATCCCTAGGTCGTTTGGCATTCACGTTTTGCTCGATAGTTAGAACAGGTACATCAATATGTAGCTGATAAAGACCATTAATAAGAAAACCATTTGCAATTTTATTTCTTTCATAAAGAATGTTACAATGGTCCTTAAAGAAGGTAATCACATAGCCTTCTTGTGCTAAGCATGAAACAGAAATCAAATTCCTGCTAGCTGCAGGCACATAATAACAGTCTTTCAAAACTAAGTCTAAACCAGATGGTAATCGAAGAGGGTATGTTCCCATGGCTACTGCAGCAACTCTTGCTCCATTACCGATGCATAGGATCATGTCTCCATCCCTCAGCCTCCTGCTATCCTCAAGACCCTGCATGGAAGTGCACAGATGAGCACTAGAACCAGAGTCAAGCACCCAACTGGATGCAGAAGAAACCGTAAGGTTAGACTCAATAACGAGCATACCTCCAGAAGGACCTTCCTTCTTGTTCTTCAGGGTGGCCAGGTAAGTAGGGCAGTTTCCGCTTCCAATGGCCGTCGCTGTTGCAATGGAAACACTTTCCTTTGACATCGGCCTTTTTCTTCGGCTCTGCCTTCTTCTTCTTTGCTCCTTCCACCTTCTGCTTTTTGCAGACTTCTTTTTCTTTCCATAAGACTTTCTTTTGGAAGAAGTCCATTCCATAGCAAGAACTGAGCCTTTAGAACCTTTCATAGAAAGCTCAGCGGTAACCAGCATATTCATTAATTCGGCCAAGGAATTTTGAAGTTTATGCATGTGGTAATTCATGATGAATTGCCCATATGCATCAGTCAAGGATTGCAGAATAATATCATTCTGCAGATCCAAGTCTAACTTCACACCGAGCTTCTCAAGCTCTTCCATGTCCTTGATCATTGTCAGACAGTGATCTTGGACTGACTGCCCATCATGCATCTTAGCCTTAAAAAGTCATTTCGTGACTTGATATTTGGCTGCGCGACTCTGTTCACCAAACATCTCCTGCAGGTGAGCCAACATTTGGCGAGCAGTCCCGATATCTTCATGTTGGCGCTGGAGCTCATCAGACATCGAGCCCAACATGTAATATCTGGCCTTATTATCTTCGTCTATCCATTTTTCTAGAGATGCTCTCTGTTCAATGGATGGACGGGCTGGTAAGGTGGGAGGGTCCTGGTCCAATACATGGGTTAACTTCTCGAAACCCAAAACTATTTTGTAGTTCCTGAGCCAATCTTTATAATTGGGTCCAGGTCAGTCTATGTGTGTCCAGGATACGTGCTAATGGGTTGGACGCAGACATTTTTCTATAGAGAGTCAAAGATTCTAGTTAGATACTATAATTATGACTTGACCAATTTATTTAGGGAATTTTATTTTTAAACAAATTAGCTCCCACTATTTTCTTCGGATCCCTACACTCCCTCTGTAGAGATGCGAAAAATCTCCATGATTAATGATTTCTAGTGGGTGGTGCGGTCTCACCAACTGACTCATCACCTCACCTAACAGTTATTGGTGATGGGTTAGCCAATGAGTGAACAACTCTTGTTCAATGATTCTCTAATCATGGTGCACCCAAACTTGGTCTCTAATTCATGAATCTCACCGTATCCGAAATATTGATCCACTCCTTAGTTAAGTCAGACCCACCATTTGCATAGACTGGGTTCCTAATTGAGTCTCTCACCGTATCCAGAAATATTGAGCCCAACTCATCCTCCAGCCCATAGCATCCAATGCCTAATAGACATGGTTGCATCTTCCGGTGCAACTGAGCCACTGTATCCAGCCGAGAACAATCAACCCCGGGAAGGGCCCGCACATCTACAATGGTGGAAGACCTCAGACTTAATCTTTTCTTAGGGAGAATTGATTCAGGTCTCATTAAACTAGACTTGTCATAGTCATAACAATTATGACTAACCTAGTGGCATGGGTTAGCTCGGATTATTGACCACCTCAGATCAGAACTGTGTCAACAGATATGGCCAGGTAAGTGAGACCGGTGGAAGGAATATGCCATTAACTCGTACAAGAATGCATTCAGGTCGAGTAGCTTCCAATTAAAAACCAGTCGGTCGTATGTGCCAAACTTACCTTAGACACCAAATTGTTGAGCCAGAACCAATTGGGTTAGCCTACAATCCAGACTCTAACCTCTGAGCCTAATTAGGTCTTGCTTGATCGTGACTCGATCTTGACCCAGACTTAATCCTATTAGGCTGGTCAATTTAAGCATTGTTGATCCCATCTAACCAACTCTTGATTCGGTTTGATCAACCGCTTAGACCTAATTGAGCTACCCAAGCCCGAACCCAGTATTATGAATATGTCTTAGATCTAAAATTCTCAATTTTAGACCTCTAATTAATATTTCATAATCTTAATTTTTAATTAAGTAGGGTTCATAAACAAAATATGCACAATAAATCCTAGGGTTTCAGGATCTAGGGTTTTGCAGAAAGTAAGTTTTGGGTTTCTGATTAAGGACGAACGCGCAGCACCCCTACACATCATAAGAACACCCCATCGGAATGGGAAGAGAGGGCCTTTAAATCCTTCTTCATTCTTATGACCGGACGGCCAAGAGGAACGCCTTAATCAGGAACATGCAATACTACAAAATAGTTTTAGATCTATATCATATATCTCATATACAAATTAGATCTAATCATGGCATATTTTGCATACATCTCATGTATCGAATCATGCATATTTTTAGATCTAAATTATCTCATAATAATCTAAAAAATTAGATTTAAATTGATCTAATCAAAATAAATTCTAATCTAGATAATTATGTAGAACTATTCTACAACTAGTCTAGACATGCATCAATCATATCTCATATGATATTTAAAATTAAATAATTTTTATTTACTATTTTTTAGATGTTATTATAACCATTATAATATCAAAAAATAGTAAATAAATAGATCTAAAATATGATTTAATCAAATTAAATTAAAAACATGCAAGACTATTCTATAGAACTATTCTATTTTAGAACTAGTCATGCATATTTTCTAATCTTAGATCCAAATCATTTAATTTTAATTTTTTCTGATTTTAGATCTGATCACATCTCATGTGACATCTGAAAATCACTTATTTTCTAATTAAAATAAATTTAAAATCAGATCTAAATACTTTTAGAACCTTGGCTCTGATACCAGTTGAAGGAAAATCCTGATTTCTTCGGACCAGGTTCGTTCAGATCTGATCAGATCAAGAGATATATTTCAAAATTTTTTTTCTTTGATCTATAATCAGATCTGAGATATTTTAGATCTGATTATTATTATTTTAAAAATAAAATAAAATCTAGATAAATTAAATCAAATTTAATTTACCTTGATATGGGTAATCCTATTACCCGTTGATGATCCTGTATGCAGCGGAAGGTTCTGGATCTAGCCACGCAAGTGCCTGGCCTCTACCGGTATCCACTCAGGCTAGATCTAGGAGATCCTCTTCTTCTCTATCATGTCTCCAAAAATTAGATCTGGATCTGATCTGGAGGATCTTCAAAACTCCTTTTGAAGATCAGCAGTCGTCCTTTGCAGCAGTGCAGCCTTCTAGCTTTCAGTCGCCTTTCTTTGATCTGGATCGCACCAACCAAGACCTCCAAAACTCTTTTGGACGTGGAGAGGAGAGGGAGAAGGTGGGTTTGGCATGGAGGAAGAGGGGAGAGGCAGCCTTGGGCATGGGGAATTGTGATTCAATCTCTTCAAATTACTCCTTGAGTTGGGCGCAGGGTCTTATTTATAGACTAACTGTGATCCAACTCCTCTTCTTCCCAACCAATCACAACCCTTTGTGAAATCAGATCTAAATCTGATTGGTGGGAATAGAGTCCCCTGGATTCCTCCTTAGAGGGTGCCTAAGACCAGTCAAAGTTGATTCTTAGAAGAACTCTAATTGGAATCCAAAAAGGAGATGGAGTCCCTGTCCAAGAAGGACTCCTAGGCGCCTCCAACTTGGGCACACGCCAAGGGTGGCGTGCGCCCTCCTCCTTGCCAGGTTCTGGTAGGGGGACAGGCCCCCACCAGCTCTCCAATAGGTGCATGACATGTGGTCAAAAGTCAAAGTGTCAATGGTCAATATTTGACCAGTCAAAGGTAGACTTTTGACCAAAGTCAAAGAACAAGAAATGGCAGGTGACCAAAAATGGCAGGTAATGTCTTACAAAATAAGACAACCTTTTCTGACTTGGACAACCTCCAGTCAGACCATATGAAGGCCTCTGATTGAGCACAAACTCCTTTGGCTCAGTCAGGACAACTTATTTATGATAGCAAAAGAAGAACGTTAGGTTCAATCGAGTGCTAGCACGATTTTCTTGAACCTAATTGAATCTCATTCAGATCAATTGAACTAGGATCAGTTCAATTGATGATCACCAGATTCAAACCCTTGTTTGTGTGACCCAGTTAGGTTCAGTTCTGTATGGTAATGGGATATGTCATGATCTCTATCATCGACATCATCGAAACTCCTTTCGATGGATCAGAACTCTTCTGATTCGAACAGCTAGAATGATCGATCATCTAAATCATTCTAATTGCTCCCAAAATCCACCAGTGACACCTAGCAGTATATGGTGGCAACCCATCAGAGCTGAATGCGAACCCTCTTGGTGCAGCTACCTGTGTGATTAAGTTCTTCTATCTTGAGCCCCGATCAGATTAGGGTTAAGGTGAACTCGTCAAACCCTAGTCTTCTGTCATATGATGTAATCATTCGATTCGAAGTCCGATGTGAAAATCTAAATAGAAACTCTTTCTATTATTTCACTCTGCCATGGCCATGGGCTTCTGGACTTGATTCTCATGATCATCATAGGGCTGCTCCTCTACCACCGAGGTAGATAGATTCCATCTTGATGCATCCAGTTCCTACAATGAACATGCTATAGCCAACATACACCTCAGGGTTCCATATGGCTAGGAGACCGAGTAATGGTGTAGTCAAACTATAACACCCTCAAGGTGAACTGCCGATGCACCTCAGGTCAAAGAACCAGACACACTACTGCAGCATCGAGTCAGTCATTGACGAGAAGGTAGACTTCCCTAATGACTACTCGAGGTGGTCACGCTCAGTGCCCTCGTTCTCTAACGAGTACCTGTACTCTCGCTCCGGTGTCTCCACACCGTAGACTCAAGACTCATCTACTAAAGAGAAGCGATTGTACACCAACCTTCCGGATCAATCACCATCCTCGTGATGATCCTATGGTCGGGAGCATTTTATGAGTTAATAATGATTATTCATGTCTTAAATTTTCAACTCTTGAAAATATGAATTATCATTACCATTAACTCAAAGGATGTATCACAGACACTAAATACACATATGTGATAGAAAATAACCCATTTTATTGATTTAGTCAAAATTATAATTTTGCCCCTAGAAGTGTATTACAAGTGTCAGCCAATTCTGGCTTCTAGGGCACATATATCTAACAATCACTGGGGGTGGAGAAGACCGGCCGAATCCACAGGGAAGGTAGTGTTTTTAGATTTAAAATCTTTGATTTTTTTTAAGAAAAAGAAAATGATTTGAATTTTGAAATAAAAACTGAAGTCGGAAGATTGAAAATAAAAATTAAAAGATGCAGGAATTTAAATTTGGTACTAAGATCTACTAGTTAGATCTTAGCATCTACTTGCAAAGCAATAATTTAAAGTGCAGAAATTAAATTACAATAAAAATAAAAAATTAAAATGTAAAAATAAAAATTTTTATTAACTAAAATTTTAGAATTTAAATACATAAAATTTAAAAAGAAAAGATAATAAAATAAAATAGCCTGATCTCTGATCTTGGATCGGCATTGGCAGAAAGATGGTGTAGAAGCTCGGCTCTTCTTCTCGGCACCCGTTGCTTCGAAGCAGCCTTTAACCCATAGCCTGGCTTCGCCCTATACCAAAGCTTCACCTTGATCGGAGATGTTGATTTCTGATGGCCTGGGGTCCTTTTTATAGAGCTAGGAGGGCTGGATATTTTTTCTAAAGGCAATATGGGACTAATAGCCTTTGTAATCATCAAAAATATAAAGAAATTTGGATAAAATTTGAATCAAAATAGCTCTGATATGACTCTGGTAAATCTTGATAAAATCCAGCCATTCAATAGGAATCCAACGGTCCAAAAATCATCAAAATCGGATGCAGATAAGCTCAGATCGGGTCGGATTAAATTCTGGCCGTTGGATCGCGCTTGATCGAGGAAATCTGGCCGCAAATCATGCCTTCGGGAGTCTTGATCACCGCCGGCAGCATTCTGGACCGTCAGGATCTTCATCACTTGGTTTTCTGGCCGTTGGATCGTGCCAGATGCTTAATAGAATTTGAATCAAGCCTGGAAATCAACCACCGCCGTCCGATCCTGACCGCAATCAACCGCAGCCGTCCGATCGCGCAATTACTGTTCCCATGGACCGCGTGGACCGGCCGCACCGCACACCGCAACCAATCAGCGCTTCTGTCACCGAGTGAAATGACCAAATTGCCCTGTGAGCCGCGATAAATTTCTGTAGACCCTTTAAGGGTCTAGGTCCACCACGTGGCAATCTCTGATTCGCCGAATTTTGCTGAGCTGGCGGTCCACGCCTAGATCGTGGACCGGCTGATGGCTTCAACGGCTGAGTCGGCTTTGATGGCTCGGCTTGGCTTGGTGGCTCGGCTTGCGGAGCCGGCTGAGCCGTTTTCTTTTTTTTTTAATTTTTATTTATTTTATATTTTTTAAAAATTCATATCTTTTTCATTTTAGCTCCGTTTTACTTGAAATTTATTTCGTTGTGATCAAAAAAATGAGCTCTTTCTATTGATAATAAAATTTTATTTTTTAATTTTTATTAATTTTTTATTATTTTTAATTAATTTTTTAATTAATAAAAATATGAATTTTTCAAAAATTATATATAAATTGATTATTAATTCTTTAAAAATTAATATCAAATTAATTGAATAAATTAATACTTTTATTGGTGAATTTATGATGTTTATCACACCCCCCAACTTAAGCTTTGCTCGTCCTCGAGTAAAGAAAGAATTTAGTTTTAAATACCTTTTAACTTTAGAGTTTCGAATTTTACCTAAGCAATTTTCAAAATGGCCATTGATATTCAGTAGAGCTTAAATGAGATATATCATTGGGGTATTAATACTTATCAATAGAAAAATTAAGTAAAGAACATTAAATTTTTCAGAACTTTTTCTAAATTATTCCACTTTTATCTCTGATTTGTCTAAACTTTCATATAGGCAGGTGTATTGCTACTTCCATCCTTCATTTATTAATTTTTATTTTCACATTGCCCACTTTTTGATGCGAATATCATTGCTTACTTAGGCAACGGGACCCGGTTACTCGGTGGGAAACCAATTTTTTTTTTTTTTTTTTTTTTTTTTTTTTTTTTTTTTTTTTTTTAACGTTGTACCACTATTGAGTGTCTTAACTCCTTAAGCTTTCTATTTGATCCATGTAGCGAGTCTTGGGCCAATGACTCCCAAACCAGTTGGCTTTAGGGCACTAGGTATAGAATACCCCTCGGGCTTACTAGCTCGAATCAAATAGGCTACGAGTTAAGACTAGCTTTACAACGAGCTTCTTTGCCCTTCCCACCTTTTGACGCGAAACTCAATGCTTGCTTAGGCAAAGAGGCCCGGTTACTCAGTGAGAAGTACTTGGAAACTATTTTATTAAAATAAATTTTTATATGAAGAAACGTATAGTTACCCTACACAAGCCTATAAAAAGTAGACTTTTCTTTGATGCTAGTAGAAAATAATTAGAAATGCTCCAAGAAAAAAATTTTTTATGTTCTGGACTTAACTCTTTATTGAATTTTCTTAATACTTGATTCCTCAATATCTCACAGATTCTCTGATCTGTGCATCAATTTTCTTTTTAAAAATGCTTAGTTTAATTCGATTCTTAAGCATAATCAAGTATCTAAATACTAAATACTAACTTTTTCGAGGACTTAAAATTTTAAAATTTTTATTTTTCTCTCCCCCCAACTTAATCGACATTGTCCTCAATGGAGAAGAAAAAAAATAAAGGATGTAATAAAGAACATGGAAGAATACACCTAACTCAGTATATATATTTTTTATTTTATTTTATTTATTTTTTTATTTTTTTTGGTCCAGCACATGCCTTTACAAATTTGAGCTCTCCCTCCAACTTATTCAAATTATCCTAAAAAGAAAATAAAAAATAAATTAGATAAAAACTAAATATTGGGTTGCCTCCCAACAAGCGCTAAGTTTACCGTCTTCAGCCAGACACAATGTAGCTCACTATCCTGTGTCGAATATTGGATTGACAAATTCCAATGGTTTTGGATTGCCAATCTCAGAAAGTTGATTTATTAATCCCATTATTGATATATTCACTTGTTAATTTTTGGGATATAATTTTATGATTCCATTCTCAGACCCATGTTTATTAAGAATTTCTCCTATTTGTTCTTCTAAAATGCTCATGAATGGAGTTTTAGGAGTTAAGTTTGATTCAATGGGTGCTGGAATGGTGACTAAAGGCGGTTTTAATTCTGGAGGTAAATTAATGTGATCCTGCTTAAACAACTCCATTGACATATTTCATTACATGCCTTTTGATTTTTATAAGAAGAACCAGCTTCTAGGGTTGAAGGGAATAGGACATTAGGTTTATAAGTCTCGGGTAAATCATCTATTCTCTTTTCCCTTATTTCTATCTCATCATTTAAACTGGAACTAGCATCAGTACTAATTCCTGGCTTGGGTTCTTCTATGTGGTTAGTCTCAGTACTAACCAGTTCCTCTAAATTTTTATTTTGGCTAGCATCAGTACTAGCCTCTCTCACCTGGTCTTGGTATGGGTCCATAAGAATCCTATAGCTTTTAAGTTCAGGAATTACTTTGGTATTCTCAAATTGGAGATTCTTAGATGAAACATTAGATTGATAATTTAATCCAGGTGGTTGGTGGTCATTAGGTGGGTTGTTTGAAATTGGTAGGTTCGGTAGTTGATCTAGTTCTCTCCTCATGTTAGACTCAACTAATTATCCTATTTGAGCTTCTAGTCTGGCGATAGATTGCTGTTGAGTTAGAATTAATTATTGAAGTTGGTTAAATCTATCATCAGCTAGATTGGTCTGTTGAGGAGGTGGGTATGAAGGCTGATTATAATATGATGGCTGGTTAAACTGACTAGGCTGACCATTATTATAGGCATAATTTTGATAATTTTGCTCAAGTGAAATTTGGGTCTGAGCCTGAGTCTGTTGGGATGTCCAAGAAAAATTAAAGTTACTCCAATCTGAATTATATGAATTTGAAAATGGATCATTAATCAATTTGGAGTATCCTTGAGTAGCTTGAACTTGTTCTTGGATAAAATATGAAAACTGTGCAGTCATAGGATATTCACTTACATGATGGGTTGGACTAGCACAGATTGAATAACTTCTCCTGATAATTAGAAGATTGTGAATTGTGACCTAGGGTTAGGAGTTGATCTATTTTCTGAGCAAGAAGGTCAACTTTATCTAATTTTTGGACTATTAGATTCATATTAGCCATTTGATTATTATGTTTAATGTGAATCAACCATTCAATTAAGTTCAACTAAATCAGAAAAAGTGATTTCCTACCATGCATGTATTAGTGTAACCCTAATGTATGGTTTAAAAATTTTTAGAATTTTTTTATTTTATTATTATTATTATTATTTTATTATATTAAAAAATTAATTTTTTTAATTATTTTTATTTATTAATTTTAATTTAATTTAATTTAATTTAATTATTAATTTTTAGTTAGTTTAATTTTTATTTTATTTTATTTTTATTTTATTTTTAGAGTAAGAAGAAGAAAGAAAGAAGAGTTCTAAAGAAGAGGTCCTAAGGAGTCCTAGAACTAAGAAGAGAAGAGAAGAATTAGGTTTAATTAGGTTTGATGTTGGTTAGCAATCAAGTTGGTCAATCAATCCTGACTAAGGGTTATCCTAGATCTAGACAGCTCCTAACTGCCAAGGTCACCTTCAAGCCCTCCAAGTGTAGGATTAGCCAATCAACTAGCCAGGTAAGTGTAAGGTTGGTGGGAGTCCCCCCGTTGCTTGCCTTAGACACCAATTGTGCTTGGCCAGGTAAGCGAACGGAACCAATTAGAAAACCACCTTCCTTCGGGCCCAATCGTCCCTGAACCACTTTCCTAGACACCAGTCAAATTGACTTATCCTAACCCGGTTCAACTCTTAGGATTCCTTATCCTATTGAGCTCGAGTTCCTAGGGTTGATGTCTAATTGATTTTAAAATTAAAGGCTTAGGTCAATGCAGGATGCTGGTTGGTTGTTTGTGGGCTAAGGAAGGGTGATCAAATCCCCACCTTATCTTGTTTAATTGGGTTGTGCCCTTAATTTGATTTAATATGAATATGCACGAAAAAAAAAAATTTTCAATCAAAGGGTTTTATGCAATTTAAACTAGATGCATGTAACTAATTGAATTCTGAAAGGCTTACCTTGCCTCCAGCAATCACCAAAAAAAAATAAAAAATAAAAATAAAAATAAAACTAATATGATGCATGCTCTAAACAGTTAGGATTTCTAATCTTATCATGAGGCTTTTAATTAGGTTTAAATGAATATTTTTTTAAATTAATTTAAAAATAAAATAAATAAATAAATAAATAAAAAGAAAAGAGAACTAGGGTTAGGATTGATCTCACCAGGCAAAACTTCTGATTCTTTTTATTCTTTTTTTTTTTTCTACAAAATAATAAAAAAAATTAGTAAGCAAATATTAAAAAATTTTAATTTATAATTTAATTAATAGAAAAATCAAAGAGAATCAAAAATTTAAATATCACGTTCCTTCCCCGGCAACGGCGCCAAAAACTTGATAGGAACGCGATGCTTGTCGTTAAGACACCGTGTTTATCAGTTTAATCCGACTTCTTAAAATCATTGAAAATGCGTAGATAGTAGTGAGTCGGGTCGAATCCACAGGGAAGGTAGTGTTTTTAGATTTGAAATCTTTGATTTTTTTGAAAAGAAAAGAAAAAAGATTTGAATTTTGAGAATCAAAAAGTGAAGTCGGAAAATTGAAAATAAAAATTAAAAGGTGCAGGAATTTAAATTTGGTACTAAGATCTACTAGTTAGATCTTAGCATCTACTTGCAAAGCAATAATTTAAAGTGCAGAAATTAAATTACAATAAAAATAAAAAATTAAAAATTAAAAATAAAAATTTTTTATTAATTAAAATTTTAGAATTTAAATACATAAAATTTAAAAAGAAAAGATAATAAAATAAAATAGCCTGATCTCTGATCTTGGATCGGCATTGGCAGAAAGATGGTGTAGAAGCTCGGCTCTTCTTCTCGGCACCTGTTGCTTCGAAGCAGCCTTTAACCCATAGCCTGGCTTCGCCCTGTACCAAAGCTTCACCTTGATCGGAGATGTTGATTTCTGGAGGCCTAGGGGTCCTTTTTATAGAGCTAGGAGGGCTGGATATTTTTTCTAAAGGCAATATGGGACTAATAGCCTTTGTAATCGTCAAAATACAAAGAAATTTGGATAAAATTTGAATCAAAATAGCTCTGATATGACTCTGATAAATCTGATAAAATCCAGCCGTTCAATAGGAATCCAACGGTCCAAAAATCATCAAAATCGGATGCAGATCAAGCTCAGATCGGGTCGGATTAAATTCTGGCCGTTGGATCGCGCTTGATCGAGGAAATCTGGCCGCAAATCGTGCTTCGGGAGTCTTGATCACCGTCGGCAGCATTCTGGACCGTCAGGATCTTCATCACTTGGTTTTCTGGCCGTTGGATCGCGCTGATCGCTTAATAGAATTTGAATCAAGCCTGGAAATCACCACCGCTGTCCGATCATGACCGCAATCAACCGCAGCCGTCCGATCGCGCAATTACTGTTCCCATGGACCGGATGGACCGGCCGCACCGCACACCGCAACCAATCAGCACCACTGTTATCGGAGTGAAAAGACTAGAATTACCCTTGTGAGCCGCGATAAATTTCTGTAGACCCTTTAAGGGGTCTAGGTCCGCCACGTGGCAATCTCTGATTCGCCGGATTTTGCTGAGCTGGCGGTCCACGCCTGAATCGTGGACCGGCTGATGGCTTCAATGGCTGAGTCGGCTTTGATGGCTCGGCTTGGCTTGGTGGCTCGGCTTGCGGAGCCGGCTGAGCCGTTTTCTTTTTTATTTAATTTTTATTTAATTTATATTTTTTTAAAATTCATATCTTTTTCATTTTAGCTCCGTTTTACTTAAAATTTATTTCGTTGTGATCAGAAAAATGAGCTCTTTCTATTGATGATAAAATTTTATTTTTTAATTTTTATTATTTTTTATTATTTTTTAATTAATTTTTTAATTCAAAAATTATATATAAATTGATTATTAATTCTTAAAAATTAATATCAATTAATTGATAAATTAATACTTCTATTGGTAAATTTATGATGTTTATCATGTAATCATTCGATTCGAGTCCAATGTAAAAATCTAAATAGAAACTCTTTCTATTATTTCACTCTACCATGGCCATGGATTTCTGGACTTGATTCTCATGATCATCATAGGGCTACTCCTGTCCCACCGAGGTAGATAGATTCCATCTTGGTGCAATCCAGTTCCTACAATGAACATGTCATAGCCAACATACACCTCAGGATTTCATATGGCTAGGAGACTGAGTAATGGTGTAGTCAAACTATAACACCCTCAAGGTGAACTGCCGATGCATCTCAGGTCAAAGAACCAGACACACTACTGCAGCATCGAGTCAGTCATTGACGAGAAGGTAGACTCCCTAATGACTACTCGAGGTGGTCACGCTCAGTGCCCTCGTTCTCTAATGAGTACCTGTACTCTCGCTCCTGTGTCTCCACACCGTAGACTTAAGACTCATCTACTAAAGAGAAGCGATTGTACACCAACCTTCCGGATCAATCACCATCCTCGTGATGATCCTATGGTTAGGAGCAATTTATGAGTTAATAATGATTATTCATGTCTTAAATTTTCAACTCTTGAAAATATGAATTATCATTACCATTAACTCAAAGGATGTATCACAGACACTAAATACACATATGTGATAGAAAATAACCCATTTATTGATTTTAGTCAAAATTACAATTTTGCCCTTAGAAGTGTATTACAAGTGTCAGCCAATTCTGGCTTCTAGGGCACATATATCTAACACTCATCCCCTGGATCTAATCCCAATCCATACATGAATTAGCTCCCTTAGGACCTCTCAAACTAGGCCTTAAGACCCCTAGGATTAACCCAGACCCTAGCCCAAAATAGACCCTCACGTAACTCTGCCCGTGCATTGAGTTGGCTCAGTCTCAAGCCTAGTTCTGTGCCATGCCTGCAGTCCCAAAACTCGATCTTTCTCTTTTGCCTATGCTCTGAGACTTAGCTGACCCAGTTTTGGACTGAGCCGACTAACCTATAGAAAATCTTCTATCTACAGTCTTGATTCTCCAGCTTTGGTTTCTTGCCCCACCTTTAATCCTAGATCTTCGAAGCACCAACCAAGCCCCTTGAGACCTTCAATACCCAAATCTCAAGCCCGTGGAGAGTTACATACCGTCTCCATCCTAGGATAACTTTTGTCCTAGCCCTAGGACCACACCTATCCTAGCCTCCCTGGAGACCTCACCCTGGCTCCACCCATGGCCTCCCAAGGCTTGAGAGGACCACACCACCTACAATCTCCACCTTGGTGTGCCCAAGCCTTGGCACACCTAACAACGTCCTCCTGCACGATCGTGCTGTCCCTACATGTCTTGATAGCCTCTCATGCTCACCTTGCCACTGTCATTCTTCTTCAACTACTGAGCTTTTTTTGAGGACTTTGGGATGACTGCCTCCACCGCTGAAGTCCTTTGTTTGTTTCTCTGCACCACCTTTGAAGTTGTAGGTATCCTTCTACTTGGCAGCTGCATCACTTTTTTTGAACTTTCCTGGAGATCATGCAATGTTCCTTTACCGACACTCGCCACATATCTTGATGCTCCACCAGACACTATCCCCTCAGAGCCATGAATATCTCCCTGCACAATCCTCTCCATCTAGATCTATATAGCTCTGACACTGGTGCTGGGATATAGGTCCTCCCTCTGCACTCCTCTGCTCTAAACCTATGTCACAGCTTCCTCCACCCATGAAGCCACCTCTGTCTAGTGCTCCACTTGGAACTGAAGTCCCTCGATGCCACAGAAGCTAACTCTATCTCTGAGTTCCATGAGGCCAACCATCCAATGCTACACTACTGGGCCTGCCGCTGTATCTCGAACACTGATGCTGACCATTCAGACCCTCTGCACTCTACAGACCTATCCAAAACCATCTTAGATACACCGCACCCTATGGGCTCCTTCGAGACCACAAAGAGCTCTTCCGAATCTTTACTTTTAGTGACTGTACTGATGAAATTCGAGCTTTCTCCTTTCTTGCACTTCTTCCAAAGCGGACACTCCCACTTAAAGTGTCCTGCTTCTTCACACTTGAAGCATCTCTTGGATCCCTTGTTGTCCCTCTGTTCGCCCTTCTTCTTTTCTTTCCTGTGCTTCTCTGAAATCATAAGACTCTTCTGAAAGACTTTCCTTATCGTCATCCATTCCTGCAGCTCGTTGGACCTGAGCACTGATACGATCTCCTCGTACACCAGTGTCTCCTTACCATATAGCAAAGTTGTCACCAACGGATCGAAGCTCCCGAATAGTGAACACAGCAACAATAGACTCTTGTCCTTCTCTTCTAAATCCATCCCTATATTGAGAAAGTCCATGCTCATTTGGTCGAACCACTGAATATGCCCCGCAACATCCTTGCCCTCCTACATCTGAAGGCTATACAGTTGCTTCTTCAGCATCAACTTGTTGCACATGTTCTTCCCCATGTACAACTGCAGCAACCTCAACCATAATCCATTTGGTGTTCTCTCCTCTAATGCACCATACAAAGTCTAATCCACCAAATAAGCTCTAATCATGGCACATGCCCTTTTCTCCAAGGACACCCACTCCTTGTTTGTGATCTCCACTGGCCTATCTTCTAAGGTTGAATTCAACCTCATCTGAACTAGTAGATCCTCCACCCTTACCATCCACATCATGAAACTTTTCTTTCCATCAAACTTCTCTAATCCTAGCTTCAACCCACTATTTTTCATGATCAATCTGAATCAAATAACAGCAAACAGATAGATCTAAGAAATACCTTGACTAGGGATGGTGGACAACAGTCCTATGATCTCTTTCTTCCTCATAAAGTCTAGAGAAAGCCTTTAGATCTGAATCTTGTTGCTGATCTCTGCTAAAAACTAATCTTCTTCCTCCTTCATGCTCAACCTAGCTATAATACCAATTATTGTTCACAACATCCTAGGCATCACCTTGCTCTGATACCAATTATTGTTCCTATGGCTGCTCGGAGTCACAGCCATAGATTCGATCTTTTGCGTTAACCTAGGTGTTAATCCAGAAAATTGAAGAAGATCTAAGAATGATGAGAGAAGCTAGGGTTTTGGTGTTGGAAATAGAGAGAAGAGAGAAGAGAGTTAGGGAGAAAAGCTCAATTGTATTCCTTTCTTCTTGTAAAAGTTATAATGTCTTGATTTATATACCCTAGAGTTCCCACATGAACCCTAATAAACCCCAGCTCAAAAACTCTCTTAGGCTAATCCAATACATAAAAGCACTCATCGAGCCCAAGTCTCACATGCTCTCATCCCCTAGATCTAATCCCAATCCATACATGAATTAGCCTCCTTAAGATCTCTCAAACCAGACCTTAAGATCCCTAGGATCAACCCAGACCATAGCCCAAAATAGACCCTTGCATAACTCTGCCCGTGCACTAAGCCGACTAAATTCCACTAGGTCGGCTCAGTTTGAAACTGAGCCAGCCCAGTTCCATGCCGTGCTTGCAGTCCCGAAACTCAATCTTTCTATTTTGCCTGTGCTCTGAGACTTAGCCGACTCAGTTTTGGACTGAGTCAGCTAACCTGCAGAAAATCTTCTTTCTACAATCTTGATTTTCTAGCTTTGGTTTCTTACTTTATCTTGAATCCTAGATCTTAGAAGCACCAACCAAGCTCCTTAAGGCTCTCAATGCCTGAACCTCAAGCCTGTGGAGAGTTACATGCTGCCTCCACCCTAGGACAACTCATATCCTAGCTTTAAGACCACACCTATCCTAGCCTCCCTGGAGCTCTCACCCTGGCTCCGCCCATGGCCTCCCAAGGATTGGGAGCACCACACCACCTGCACTATAAGCTCGAGCATATGATAAAGTTCGTCCACCCATATTCCTTTTGTCCTTGCAAGCATTGCCTTAATTCCTTGCAACAGAGTCCTATTGGTTATCTTGGCTTCGCCATTTTTCTGTAGGTATGCTACTGATATAAAATGGTGGAAAATGTTCAAGTCTTCACAGAACTTGGCAAATCTTACTCTTGCAAACTATCATCTATTATCAGTAATGAGAGTTCGAGATAAGCCAAATCTACAAACTATCAACTTCTAGATGAAGTTCTGTACTTTAGCTTCAGTAATCTTTGCCAGGGGTTCGACCTCAACCCACTTGGTGAAGCAATCCATTGTCTTTAAAAACAAAATTTTGTATCTAGATGCCATGAAAAAGGTCCCCGAGTATGTCCATCCTCCATTGTGCAAATGGCTAAGGAGTGCTCAAGGGTGTGAGTTATGAATCCAACTATCTCTAAATGTTAGAATTTTTTTGACATCGATCACATCTCTTCATATAATCAGTGGCATCTTGTTGCATAGTTGGTCAGTAGTATCTTTGATAGAGTAGTATGTAAGATAATGACTTGGCCCCAAGGTAATTTTCACAAATACCTTCATAAACTTTCTTTAATGCATAATCAACTTCAGAAGGTCAGAGGCATTTGAGAAGCGGTAAGTAATATGACCTCTTGTATAATTTATCCTTATATAAAATATAACGAGAAGCTTGATTTCTCAGCTTTCGAGCTTCCTTAGAATCTTTAGAAAGAATACCATCTTTCAGATATATAATTAGTGGATCAATCTAACTAGGCTCATTGTCGACTTACATTATTGTTGGAGATTCTTCCAAACATGGGTGTTGTAGAACTTCGAAGTAGATCCCTATCGATAATTCATTTGGAGCCAAGATTGCTAATTTGGAGAGAAAGTCCATCCTAGTATTTTCTGCTCTAAAAATCTACTAAATGTCAAAGCTGCTAAAAACTAAAATCAAGCTTCTAACTTTTTTCAAGTACTTCTTCATGCTTTCATCCTAAACTCCATAATTGCCACTAACTTGTCCCACCACCAATTGGAAGATACTATAGACTTTCACAAGGTCTGCTTTCAATTCTTTAGCTATTCTCAACCCAGCAATCAGAGCTTCATATTATGCTCCATTATTTATTGTGGGGAACTCAAATCACACCACATATTCATCAATAATTTCTTCTGGATTGATTATAATCAAGCTTGTGCCTACCCTTGAGGAGTTGGATGAACCATCAACATATAAGGCCTAGAAGTCTTTAAGAAAATCTATTCTTTCTTTAGGAGAGTTTGGCTGTAAACTAGGAGTATAAACTTTCTATTGCTCAGGTTCAGCTGGGTCCAGGATGGCACATGCTACCATGAAGTCGGCCAATATCTGGGCTTTAATAGATGGCTGAGGTTGAAAGTTAATGTTGAACTTGATGAGCTCAATTTTTTACTTCGCTATTCTTTCAGAGGTATCAGATCGATGAAGAACTACTTTAATGGGTAGATTAGTAAGAAGCATGATCGTATGCCCCTAGAAATAAGGTTGGAGCTTCCTAGCTACAATCAACAAAGCGTAGATTAGATTTTCTAATTTTATTTATCTTATTTCTGCATTCCTCAAGACTTAACTTATGTAGTAGATCGATTTCTAAATTTTTGTCTCTTTTTGGATCAGAATAGCTCCAATGGAAATAGGAGACATGGTCAAGTATAAGAATAATTCTTCACCGGGTTCAGGCTTGGCAAGGAGAGGAGGTGAGCTCAGATAGTTCTTCAATTCTTCAAAGGCTTGTTGATATTCAGGAATCCAGTAGAAGTTCTTTAGCTACTTAAGTGCCTAGAAGAAGGGCATGCAATGTTCAATTGATCTTGAGATGAAGCGATTTAGTGTTGTAACTTTTCCTGTCAGGCATTGAACATCTTTTATCATCTTTAGCATAGTCATTTCTTGAATGGCTCTGATCTATTGGCGCAATATCCTGACATCATTTAGCTCTGATACCAATTATTGTTCCATCGATGGCACCGCTCTGATACCAATCTATTGGGAACAATCCTTGCTACTTGAAGATTGCAAAAACAACAACAAGGATTTGAGAAAAGGGATGGCCATTCTATTGAAACCCTAGCAAACCCTAGACATGGAGAGAAGGGAGACAATGAGAGAGAAATTTTTAGGGAGAAAAGGCTTGTGTTGATTCCATGCTTAGTTTACAAAACTCAGTACAGAGTATACATACCTGATCAATTAAGATCCAACCTAAAAAGCTTTTCTAGCTAACCTAATGTGATGCACTCCCCGAGCCCATGTACACCCATGTCTCCCATGCACACACCCATTGGACAAATCCCAGTCCAATCCATAGGTTAGCCCTCTTAGAAGCCTACAAACCAAGGCCCTAAGTCCTTGGGATTAAATTCAATCCCAAGCTAGAATAGAAATTACATTCTGTTCTATTCACTACTCAAGCTAGCTCGATCAGTAATTGGGTCAGCTCGATGGTGATGTCTCCTGCGAGAGCCTGAATCATAACTCTCTATTCTGCTACTCAAGCTGGCTCTCTCAGGGTTTAAGCTAGCTCGACTTTCACTCTGGCTGGCTCTGATAGGAACCGAGCAAGCTCTTCCAACGTATCAGCCTGATACGCTTTCTAGACTTTTGCTTAAGCCAGCTTTCTCAAAATTCAAACTAGCTTGTCTTCAGCTCAGGCTAGCTCTTCTGCATCTCAGGCTAGCTCTTCTAACAGGATCCAAGCTAGCCCTTCTGAAGCATTTTCCAAAGCTTTTTGATGGTTGAAGCCTTACTCTCTTTATTTCCAAGTAGAGCAACAGCACCTATTGTTAATCCTGTTTAATTTTAACAAATTTAAACAGCTATAAAATGATTTTAGATATATGTGCCCTAGAAGCCAGAATTGGCTGACACTTGTAATACACTTCTAGGGGCAAAATTGTAATTTTGACTATAATTAATAAAATGGGTTATTTTCTATCACACATGTGTATTTAGTGTCTGTGATACATCCTTTGAGTTAATGGTAATGATAATTCATATTTTCAAGAGTTGAAAATTTAAGACATGAATAATCATTATTAACTCATAAACAGCTCCCGACCATAGGATCATCACGAGGATGGTGATTGATCCGGAAGGTTGGTGTACGATCGCTTCTCTTTAGTAGATGAGTCTTGAGTCTACGGTGTGGAGACACCGGAGCGAGAGTACAGGTACTCGTTAGAGAACGAGGGCACTGAGCGTGACCACCTCGAGTAGTCATTAGGGAGTCTACCTTCTCGTCAATGACTGACTCGATGCTGCAGTAGTGTGTCTGGTTCTTTGACCTGAGATGCATCGGCAGTTCACCTTGAGGGTGTTATAGTTTGACTACACCATTACTCGGTCTCCTAGCCATATGGAACCCTGAGGTGTATGTTGGCTATGACATGTTCATTGTAGGAACTGGATTGCATCAAGATGGGATCTATCTACCTCGGTGGTAGAGGAGTAGCCCTATGATGATCATGAGAATCAAGTCCTGAAGCCCATGGCCATGGCAGAGTGAAATAATAGAAAGAGTTTCTATTTAGATTTTCACATTGGACTCGAATCGAATGATTACATCATATGACAGAGACTAGGGTTTGACGAGTTCACCTTAACCCTAATCTGATCGGGGCTCAAGATAGAAGAACTGAATCACACAGGTAGCTGCACCAAGAGGTTCGCATTCAGCTCTGATGGGTTGCCACCATATACTGCTAGGTGTCACTGGTGGATTTTGGGAGCAATTAGAATGATTTAGATGATCGATCATTCTAGCTGTTCGAATCAGAAGAGTTCTGATCCATCGAAAGGAGTTTCGATGATGTCGATGATAGAGATCATGACATATCCCATTACCATACAGAACTGAACCTAACTGGGTCACACAAACAAGGGTTTGAATCTGGTGATCATCAATTGAACTGATCTAGTTCAATTGATCTGAATGAGATTCAATTAGGTTCAAGGAAATCGTGCTAGCACTCGATTGAACCTAACGTTCTTCTTTTGCTATCATAAATAAGTTGTCCTGTCTGAGCCAAAGGAGTTTGTGCTCAATCAGAGGCCTTCATATGGTCTGACTGGAGGTTGTCCAAGTCAGAATAGGTTGTCTTATTTGTAAGACATTACCTGCCATTTTTGGTCACCTGCCATTTCTTGTTCTTTGACTTTGGTCAAAAGTCTACCTTTGACTGGTCAAACGTTGACCATTGACCCTTTGACTTTTGACCACATGTCATGCACCTATTGGAGAGCTGGTGGGGGCTTGTCCCCCTGCCAGAACCTGGCAAGGAGAAGGGCGCACGCCAAGGGTGGCGTGAGCCCAAGTAGGAGGCGCCTAGGAGTCCTTGTTGGACAAGGACTCCATCTCCCTTTAGGATTCCAATGAGAGTTCTTCTAAGAATCCAGTTTGACTGGTCTTAAGGCACTCTCCAAGTAGGAATCCAGGGGACTCTAATCCCACCAATCAGATTTAGATCTGATTTCACAAAGGGTTGTGATTGGTTGGGAGGAAGATGACTTGGATCACGCTTAGTCTATATAATAAGACCCAGCGCCCAAGTGAAAAAATAATCAAGAAGCAATCAAGAAGCCCACGCCCCAAGGCTGCCTCTCTCCCTCCTTTCTCCACGCCATACTCTCTTCTCCCCTTGCTCTCCACGTCCAAAAGTGTTTTGGATTTGGATTGGTGCGATTTAGATCAAGAAAAGGAGATCAAAAGCAAGAAGGCTGCGCTGCTGCAAAAGGAACGACTGCAGATCTTCAAAAGGAGTTTTGAAGATCCTCCAGATCAGATCCAGATCTGATTTTTGGAGGCGTGATAGAGAAGAAGAGGATCTCCAGATCCAGCCCGAGTGGATACCGGTAGAGGCCAGGCGCTTGCGTGGCTTGATCCAGAACCTTCCGCTGCAAACAGGATCATCAACAGGGTAATAGGATTACCCTATTCAGGTAAATTGAATGTGATTTAATTTATCCTTTTCATTTTAATTTTTATTAAATATAATAAGAATCAGATCTGAAGCATATCCCTGATCTGATACAGATCTAAGAGAAAAATTTTTGAAATATATCTCTTGATCTGATCAGATCTGAACGAACCTGGTCAGGGAAATCAGGATTTCCCTTCAAGTGGTATCAGAGCCATGGTTCTAAAAATAGTTTAGATCTGATTTTTAATTTTATTTTAATTAAAAATAACGTGATTTCAGATGTCACATGAGATGTGATCAGATCTGAAATCAGAAAAAATTAAAATTAAATGATTTGGATCTAAGAACATGAAGATATGCATGACTAGTTCTAGAATAGAATAGTTCTATAGAATAGTTTTGCATGTCTTTGATTTAATATGATTAAATCATATTTTAGATCTTCTTATTTACTGTTTTCTGATATTATAAGTGTTATAATAACATCTGATAAACAGCAAATAAAAATTATTTAATTTTAAATATCATATGAGATATGATAGATGCATGACTAGACTAGTTGTAGAATAGTTCTACATAATTGTCTAGATTAGAATTTATTTTGATTAGATCAATTTAAATCTAATTTTTCAGATTATTATGTGATAATTTAGATCTGAAAACATGCATGATTATGATACATGAGATGTATGCAAAATATGCCATGATTAGATCTAAATTTGTATATGAGATATATGATATAGATCTATAACTGTTTTGTAGTATTGAATGTTTATTGAATGTTCCTGATTAAGGCGTTCCTCCTTGGCCGTCCGGTCATAAGAACGAAGAAGGGTTTAAAGGCCCTCTCTTCCCATTCGATGGGGTGTTCTTATGATGTGTAGGGGTGCTGCGTGTTCGTCCTTAATCAGAAACCCAAAACTTACTTTCTGCAAAACCCTAGATCCTGAAACCCTAGGATTTATTGTGCATATTTTGTTTATGAACCCAACTTAATTAAGAATTAAGTTTATGGAATATTAATTAGGTCTAAAATTGAGAATTTCAGATCTAAGACATATTCATAATACTGGGTTCGGGCTTGGGTAGCTCAATTAGGTCTAAGCGGTTGATCAAACCGAATCAAGAGTTGGTTAGATGGGATCAACAATGCTTAAATTGACCAGCCTAATAGGATTAAGTCTGGGTCAAGATCGAGTCACGATCAAGCAAGACCTAATTAGGCTCAGAGGTTAGAGTCTGGATTGTAGGCTAACCCAATTGGTTCTGACTCAACAATTTGGTGTCTAAGGTAAGTTTGGCACAGACGACCGACTGGTTTTTAATTGGAAGCTACTCGACCTGAATGCGTTCTTGTACGAGTTAATGGCATATTCCTTCCACCGGTCTCACTTACCTGGCCATATCTGTTGACACAGTTCTGATCTGAGGTGGTCAATAATCCGAGCTGACCCATGCCACTAGGTTAGTCATAATTGTTATGACTAAGCCAAGTCTAGTTTAATGAGACCTGAATCAATTCTCCCTAAGAAAAGATTAAGTCCGAGGTCTTCCACCATTGTAGATGTGCGGGCCCTTCCCGGGGTTGATTGTTCTCGGCTGGATACAGTGGCTCAGTTGCACCGGGAAGACGCAACCATGTCTATTAGGCATTGGATGCTATGGGCTGGAGGATGAGTTGGGCTCAATATTCCGGATACGGTGAGAGACCCAATTAGGAACCCAGTCTATGCAAATGGTGGGTCTGACTTAACTAAGGAGTGGATCAATATTCCGGATACGGTGAGATTCATGAATTAGAGACCAAGTTTGGGTGCACCATGATTAGAGAATCATTGAACAAGAGTTGTTCACTCATTGGCTAACCCATCACCAATAACTGTTAGGTGAGGTGATGAGTCAGTTGGTGAGACCGCACCACCCACTAGAAATCATCAATCGCGGAGATTTTCGCATCTCTACAGAGGGAGTGTAGGGATCCGAGAAAATAGTGGGAGCTAATTTGTTTAAAAATAAAATCCCTAAACAAATTGGTCAAGTCAAAATTACAGTATCTAACTAGAATCTTTGACTCTCTACAGGAAAATGTCTGCGTCCAACCCACTGGCACGTATCCTAGACACACATAGACTGACTGGACCCAATTATAAAGATTGGCTCAGGAACTACAAAATTGTTTTGGGTTCAGAGAAGTTAACACATGTTTTGGACCAGGACCCTCCCACCTTACCAGCTCGTCCATCCACTGAACAGAGAGCGTCTCTGGAAAAATGGATTGACGAAGACAATAAGGCCAGATACTACATGTTGGGCTCGATGTCTGATGAGCTCCAGCGCCAACATGAAGATATCGGGACTGCTCGCCAAATGTTGGCTCACCTGCAGGAGATGTTTGGTGAACAGAGTCGCGCAGCCAAATATCAAGTCACGAAATGACTTTTTAAGGCTAAGATGCGTGATGGGCAGTCAGTCCAAGATCACTGTCTGACAATGATCAAGGACATGGAAGAGCTTGAGAAGCTCGGTGTGAAGTTGGACTTGGACTTGCAGAATGATATTATTCTGCAATCCTTGACTGATGCATATGGGCAATTCATCATGAATTACCACATGCATAAACTTCAAAATTCCTTGGCCGAGTTGATGAATATGCTGGTTACCGCTGAGCTTTCTATGAAAGGTTCTAAAGGCTCAGTTCTTGCTATGGAACGGACTTCTTCCAAAAGAAAGTCTTATGGAAAGAAAAAGAAGTCTGTGAAAAAGCAAAAGGTAGAAGGATCAAAGAAGAAGAAGGCAGAACCGAAGAAGAAGGTCGATGGCAAAGGAAAGTGTTTCCATTGCAACAGCGACGGCCATTGGAAGCGGAACTGCCCTACTTACCTGGCCACCCTAAAGAACAAGAAGGAAGGTCCTTCTGGAGGTATGCTCGTTATTGAGTCTAACCTTACGGTTTCTTCTGCATCCAGTTGGGTGCTTGACTCTGGTTCTATCTAGTGCTCACCTATGCACTTCTATGCAGGGTCTTGAGGATAGCAGGAGGCTGAGGGATGGAGACATGATCCTACGCGTCGGTAATGGAGCAAGAGTTGCTGCAGTAGCCGTGGGAACATACCCTCTTCGATTACCATCTGGTTTAGACTTAGTTTTGAAAGACTGTTATTTTGTGCCTGCAGCTAGCAGGAATTTGATTTCTGTTTCATGCTTAGCACAAGAAGGTTATGTGATCACCTTCTTTAAGGACCATTGTAACATTCTTTATGAAAGAAATAAAATTGCAAATGGTTTCCTTATTAATGGTCTTTATCAGCTACATATTGATGTACCTGTTCTAACTATCGAGCAAAACGTGAATGCCAAACGACCTAGGGATAGTCCAAACGACAGATATCTATGGCACCTGAGATTAGGTCATATAGCAGAAGATAGGATCAACAAATTGGAGAAAAATGGGCTATTGAGTCCATTGACTTCCGAGTCATATCCAACTTGTGAATCTTGTCTTCAAGGCAAAATGACTAAACTCCCTTTTGTTGGACATGGGGAGAGGGCCACAGATCTCCTTGCCCTAGTACATACTGATGTGTGCGGCCCATTCGATGTGCCGGCTAGAGGCAATTTTGTCTACTTCATTACCTTTACCGATGATCTGTCTAGGTATGGGTATGTGTATCTTATGAGACACAAGTCTGAAGCTTTTGAAAAGTTCAAAGAATTCAGACATGAAGTAGAAAAACAAACTGGAAAACCCATTAAGGTTCTTCGATCAGATCGAGGAGGTGAATACCTTAGCCGGGAATTCCTAGACTATCTTAAGGAAAATGGCATAGTCTCTCAATGGACTCCACCAGGAACACCTCAACTCAACGGGGTTTCAGAACGGAGAAATCGGACTCTATTGGATATGGTTCGATCCATGATGAGCTTCACAGACCTCCCAGATTTTCTTTGGGGACATTCATTATTAACTTCAATCTATCTACTGAATAGGGTTCCCTCTAAAACCGTTCCTACCACACCGTATGAGATATGGCACGGTAAGAAACCAAGTCTGAGTCATCTCAGAATTTGGGGTTGTCCGGCTCATGTCAAAAGACAACAAGCGGACAAGTTAGAGTTTAGGTCCTTTAGAGCTCGATTCATAGGATATCCTAAAGAGTCATTAGGATACTATTTCTACATTCCAGAAGACCACAATGTGATTGTGAGTCGACATGCCATATTTCTTGAAAAATAGTTTATTCAAGATAGTGGCATTGGAAAGCAGATTAAGCTTGATGAGAAAGTCTCACAAGCAGAAAGAGCTAAGGACCAAGTGGAACCAAATCAGGTTGAGCCAATAAGAACACTACCTCCTCCACCTCGTAGATCGGAAAGAGTTTCCCGTCCCCCTGAAAGATACTTAGGTATTATTTCAGAGGATGTAGAGGAAATGTTCCTCATAGGTAATGGTGCTCATGGTGATGATCCCAAAACCTACAACGAGGCGATATCAGATATCGACTCCGAGAAATGGCTTGAGGCAATGAAGTCAGAGATCGACTCGATGCACTCAAACCAAGTCTGGACCTTGGTAGATCCACCAGAAGGTATAGTACCTATTGGGTGTAAATGGATCTTCAAGAGAAAGATTGGTGCAGATGGGAATGTGGAGACATTCAAGGCTAGACTAGTGGCAAAAGGTTATAGTCAACGTGAAGGCATTGACTATCAGGATACCTTTTCCCCAGTAGGCTATGCTAAAATCCATCCGCACATTGCTTGCTGTTGCAGCCTATTTCGATTATGAAATATGGCAAATGGACGTGAAAACGGCATTCCTAAATGGATATCTTGAGGAAGATATCTATATGGAACAGCCGCTAGGTTTCACATCCAGTGATACTGATCACAAGGTTTGCAAGCTGCAAAGGTCCATATATGGACTTAAGCAAGCATCTCGGAGCTGGAACACTCGTTTCAATGATGTGATCAAAAAGTTTGGTTTCATCAAAAATGAAGAGGAACCATGTGTTTTCAAAAGGGTCAGTGGGAGCGCTGTTGTCTTCCTCGTATTGTACGTGGATGACATCCTCCTTATTGGGAATGATATTCCCATGTTGACATCAGTCAAGATGTGGTTGTCCAAGGAATTCTCCATGAAAGACCTAGGTGAAGCATCCTTTATTCTAGGAATTAAGGTCTATAGGGATAGACCGAATAGGATGCTAGGACTTTCACAGAAGATGTACATAGAGGAAGTACTAAAGAGGTTTAGTATGGAAAACTCTAAGAGGGGATTAATACCCTTCAGACATGGTATTCATCTTTCCAAGAAGATGTGCCCCAGCACACCTGAGGAAATAGAACGCATGAGCAAGATCCCTTATGCTTCTGCAATAGGGAGCCTCATGTATGCCATGCTATGTACACGACCTGATATAGCCCATGCTGTGAGTGTCACAAGCAGATATCAGTCAAATCCAGGTGAAGAACACTGGACTTCTGTGAAATGTATCCTTAAGTACTTGAGAAGAACTAAGGATATGATGTTGGTCTTTGGTAATGGAGAACTCCAAGTCCAGGGATACACAGACTCGGACTTCATGTCCGATATAGATGATCGAAAGTCGACATCTGGAAGTCTGTTTGTGTGCAATGGTGGAGCTGTCAGCTGGAAGAGTTCCAAGCAAACTGTGATAGCAGATTCCACCATGGAAGCAGAATATATAGCTGCATCAGAGGCTGCAAAGGAAGCATTCTGGTACAAGAAGTTTGCTGCAGAAATTGGAGTAATGCCATCAGATGCCATTCCTCTTTACTGCGACAACAATGGCGCCATAGCCCTTGCTAAGGAGCCGAGGTCTCACCAGAAGTCCAAGCACATTGAGCGGCGATATCATCTCATCCGCGATTACCTTGAGAAAGGTTACGTTGAGGTCAAGAGAGTCAACTCCACAGATAATGTGGCAGACCCACTTACAAAGCCGTTGGGCCAGCAGAAGATCGAAGCCCACCTTGAGAAGATGGGACTTAGACTTGTAGCCAATTGGCTTTAGGACAAGTGGGAGATTGTTAGATATATGTGCCCTAGAAGCCAGAATTGGCTGACACTTGTAATACACTTCTAGGGGCAAAATTATAATTTTGACTATAATTAATAAAATGGGTTATTTTCTATCACATATGTGTATTTAGTGTCTGTGATACATCCTTTGAGTTAATGGTAATGATAATTCATATTTTCAAGAGTTGAAAATTTAAGACATGAATAATCATTATTAACTCATAAAATGCTCCCGACCATAGGATCATCACGAGGATGGTGATTGATCCGGAAGGTTGGTGTACGAATCGCTTCTCTTTAGTAGATGAGTCTTGAGTCTACGGTGTGGAGACACCGGAGCGAGAGTACAGGTACTCGTTAGAGAACGAGGGCACTGAGCGTGACCACCTCGAGTAGTCATTAGGGAGTCTACCTTCTCGTCAATGACTGACTCGATGCTGCAGTAGTGTGTCTGGTTCTTTGACCTGAGATGCATCGGCAGTTCACCTTGAGGGTGTTATAGTTTGACTACACCATTACTCGGTCTCCTAGCCATATGGAACCCTGAGGTGTATGTTGGCTATAGCATGTTCATTGTAGGAACTGGATTGCATCAAGATGGAATCTATCTACCTCGGTGGTAGAGGAGCAGCCCTATGATGATCATGAGAATCAAGTCCAGAAGCCCATGGCCATGGCAGAGTGAAATAATAGAAAGAGTTTCTATTTAGATTTTCACATTGGACTCGAATCGAATGATTACATCATATGACAGAGACTAGGGTTTGACGAGTTCACCTTAACCCTAATCTGATCGGGGCTCAAGATAGAAGAACTTAATCACACAGGTAGCTGCACCAAGAGGTTCGCATTCAGCTCTGATGGGTTGCCACCATATACTGCTAGGTGTCACTGGTGGATTTTGGGAGCAATTAGAATGATTTAGATGATCGATCATTCTAGCTGTTCGAATCAGAAGAGTTCTGATCCATCGAAAGGAGTTTCGATGATGTCGATGATAGAGATCATGACATATCCCATTACCATACAGAACTGAACCTAACTGGGTCACACAAACAAGGGTTTGAATCTGGTGATCATCAATTGAACTGATCTAGTTCAATTGATCTGAATGAGATTCAATTAGGTTCAAGGAAATCGTGCTAGCACTCGATTGAACCTAACGTTCTTCTTTTGCTATCATAAATAAGTTGTCCTGTCTGAGCCAAAGGAGTTTGTGCTCAATCAGAGGCCTTCATATGGTCTGACTGGAGGTTGTCCAAGTCAGAATAGGTTGTCTTATTTGTAAGACATTACCTGCCATTTTTGGTCACCTGCCATTTCTTGTTCTTTGACTTTGGTCAAAAGTCTACCTTTGACTGGTCAAACGTTGACCATTGACCCTTTGACTTTTGACCACATGTCATGCACCTATTGGAGAGCTGGTGGGGGCCTTGTCCCCCTGCCAGAACCTGGCAAGGAGAAGGGCGCACGCCAAGGGTGGCGTGAGCCCAAGTAGGAGGCGCCTAGGAGTCCTTGTTGGACAAGGACTCCATCTCCCTTTTTGGATTCCAATTAGAGTTCTTCTAAGAATCCAGTTTGACTGGTCTTAGGCACCCTCTAAGGAGGAATCCAGGGGACTCTATTCCCACCAATCAGATTTAGATCTGATTTCACAAAGGGTTGTGATTGGTTGGGAGGAAGAGGAGTTGGATCACGCTTAGTCTATAAATAAGACCCTGCGCCCAACTCAAATAATCTAAAAGTGAAGCAATCTTCCCACGCCCCAAGGCTGCCTCTCCCCTCCTTTCTCCATGCCATACTCTCTTCTCCCCTTGCTCTCCACGTCCAAAAGTGTTTTGGATTTGGTTGGTGCGATTTAGATCAAGAAAGGCGATCAAAAGCAAGAAGGCTGCGCTGCTGCAAAAGGACGACTGCAGATCTTCAAAAGGAGTTTTGAAGATCCTCCAGATCAGATCCAGATCTGATTTTTGGAGGCGTGATAGAGAAGAAGAGGATCTCCAGATCCAGCCCGAGTGGATACCGGTAGAGGCCAGGCGCTTGCGTGGCTAGATCCAGAACCTTCCGCTGCAAACAGGATCATCAACAGGGTAATAGGATTACCCAAATTCAGGTAAATTAAATTTGATTTAATTTATCTTATTTTATTTTATTTATTAAAATAATAAGAATCAGATCTGAAACATATCAAGATCTGATACAGATCAAGAGAAAAATTTTTGAAATATATCTCTTGATCTGATCAGATCTGAACGAACCTGGATCAGGGAAATCAGGATTTCCCTTCAGTAATTGCGGTCATTAGAGCCGAAGAGCTTCCTTAGACATGTTAGGATGTTCCTTAGCACCTTCTCGCTAACCATAGGACATGTCGATCCTAACTGAACTGTGAGCTCAAAAGTGGTGCTCCCAAATCTTGGGAACATGAGAAGATAGGTCATGGAAAGATTGGAGCGAGCAGAAAGAGAAATTAACTTGGAAAGCAAAGTTTACAAACTTAGCCGACTCACCCTAAGATTGGGTTGGCTAAGTTGGAAACTAGGTCGACTCATTCTAGGATCGGATCAGCTATGTCTTAGAGAGAAATCTAAATAGAAAGCAGTATTTTCGAACTATTGGCATGGTACATAACTAGATCGGCTCAGTCTGAAACTAAGCCGACCCAGTCATAGGTTAGCCAGCTCAATCTTAAACTGAGCAAACTCAATTTTTGTGGATCTATTTTATGCATGTGGGTTGTTTTGGATTTGAAAAATTTTTCTATGAGCTTGAGCTTGACCCTTTTGTAAAGTATATATACTGAAAATAGGTCAACGTTATATATGTTGCTGAATTTATTGAAATAAAACTCTTTTCTCCCAAAAATCTCTACTACTCTTCTTCTCTATTTTTTGAATCCATTGATCGTGCTTCTACAATAATCTCTAAGAAGTTCTTTCTTGTTGCTTGGCTGATCACTAGCAGTCGTGCTGGTCCGTGTGTGGAATTAATTTTCATAATAATTGATATCAGAGTGGTGTTGCATGGAAGAAATGAAAACACCTAGGATTTCTACATCCAGCATCTGTTGCATCAGGTTTTATCCTAAAAACTTTTTGTTTGCTTCATGGTTATTTCTAGATTAAGGTGGTTACACATAGGAATGGTGATATAGAAGATTAAAAAGAGGATCTACGACATTTAAATCTTCTTTGAAGGATAGTTTTGTTGGTATATGATCGTAAAAGGGTGTTAGGATTTTGTTCTTGACTTGTTTGAAGTCATGGGATCAAGTACACTCAAGGTAGATTTTGAGAAGTTTGATGGCAAGAAAAACTTTATCTTGTAGCAGTAAAGAATAAAGAACTTGTTGGTTCAGTAGAGGATCTACAAGATCTTTATAAAAGGAAGGTCAGAAAAGATCAGTGCTAAGGATTGGAAAGAATTAGAAGAAATTGCTTTTCGCACAATCAGAATGTGCTTAGCTGATCAGGTGCTACCCGAGGTTTGCACAGAGACCATGGTAAAGGAGCTCTGGATGAGATTGGAGAACACATACATGAAAAAGAACATCATAAATAAGCTGTGGTTGAAGAAATAGCTGCATAGTCTGAGGATGCCCAATGGTGAAGATCTTGTTGCACATATCCAAAGGTTCAATCAAGTGTGTTCTAAGGTGATGAGTTTAGATGTGAAGATTGATGGGAAAGATCTGGCATTACTACTACTTTATTCTCTTCCAGGATCGTATGATGGTCTCATAACAACTTTAGTTTACAGAAAGAAGATCCTAAACTATGTAGAAGTTGTTGGTGTCCTCAGATCAATTGAATAGAGGAAAAAGATCTACAAGGGAGATCCCAAGTCTATGATCTTAGCTGTGAATGAAAGATAGGAAATATCAAAGGAGAAGAGAAAAAGAAAATCCAAAGATAGGTCAAAGTCTTAGGATCAGAATAAGACAATGAAATATTACAAATATCATCAGTCTAGACACCTAAGGAGAGATTATCCCCTTTCGAGGTTAGAAAAAGAGAAGGCTAGCAAGAGTGATGATACAGCTATTAGATATGTGGGTCCTAGAAGCTAGAATTGGCTGGCACTTGTAATACACTTTTAGGGGCAAAATTATAATTTTGACTATAAATAATAAAATAGGTTATTCTATCACAAATGTATATTTAGTGTCTATGATACATCCCTTGAGTTAATGGTAATGATAATTCATATTTTCAAGAGTTGAAAATTTAAGATATGAATTTTTATTTATTAACTAATAAAATACTCCTGACTGAGGATCATCATGAGGATGGTGATTGATCCAAAAGATTAGTGTACAATCGCTTCTTTATAGTAGATGAGTCTTGAGTCTACGGTGTAGAGACACCGAAGCGAGAGTACAGATACTCGTTAGAGAATGAGGGCATTGAGCTTGATCACCTCGAGCAGTCATAAGGAAGCCTACCTTCTCATCGATGACTGACTCGAAGTTACAGTGGTTTGTTTGGTTCTTTGACCTGAGGTGCATCGGCAGTTCACCTTGAGGATGTTATAGTTTGACTACACCATGACTCGATTTTCTAGCCATTCAAGATCCTGAGGTGTATGTTGGCTATAGCATGTTCATTGTAGGAATTGGATTGCACCAAGAGGGAATCTATCTACCTCAATGGATGAGGAGCAGCCTTATGATGATCATGAGAATCAAGTCCATAAGCCCATGGCCATGGCAAAGAGTGAAATAATAGAAAGAGTTTCTATTAAGATTTTCACATTGGACTTGAATCAAATGATTAAATCATATGATAGAAATTAGGATTTGACGAGTTCACCTCAACCCTAATCTGATCGGGCCCAAGATAGAAGAACTTAATCACACAAGTAGCTGCACCGAGAGATTTATTTTCAATTTTGATGGGTTGCCACCATATGCTGCTAGGTATCACTGGTGGATTTTGGGAGTGATTGGAATAATTTAGATGATCGATCATTTCAGTTGTCTGGATCAGAAGAGTTCTGATCCATCAAAAGGAGTTTTGATGATGTCGGTGATGGAGATCACGACATATCTCATTACCATACAGAACTGAACCTAACTGGATTACATAAATAAGGATTTGGATTTGAATATCATTAATTGGACTAAACCCAGTTCAATTGATTTGAATTAGATTCAATTAGGTTCAAGAAAATCATGCTAGCACATGATTGAACTTAACATTCTCCTTTTACTATCATTAAAAGATATCTCGACTGAGCCAAATGAGTTTGTGCTCACTTAGGTACCTTTACTTAATCTGACTGGAGTTTGTCCAGGTCAGAAAAAAGTTATCTTAATTTATAAGATAAATTTGAGATAACACCTGCCATTTTTCATCACCTCTAATTCTTGTCCTTTGACTTTGGTCAAATGTTGACCTTTGACCCTTGGACATCTGCCCATGGGTCTTGTGCTTATTGAAGAGCAGATAAAGGCTTGTCCCCTACTGGAATTTAGAAATGAGGGGGTGCATGGCTAGGATGGCGTGCGCCCATGGATAGGGACGCCTAGAGTCCCATACGGATGGGACTCCAGGTTGCTTCTTGAATTCTACTTAGGTGACCATTACCTATAGACTTTGACCGGTCTTAGGTGCCATCTAAGGATGAATTTCTAGGGCTCTCATCTGATTGGATCAGGTGATGTCATCCCACCAATCAGATTTAGATCTAATTGCATGAAGCAATGCGATTGGCCAGGATGGTGTGGCACTGCATGGTGCAGTAGGATCTATAAATAAACCCTATCTATGCCCAACTTGAAGAGAGTCCCTCCTAGCCCATGCCCCAAGGCTGCCCCTCTCCCTCCTCCATGCCATCATTTGATCCTCTCTCTCCTCTCCACACCCAAGGAAAGTTGGTCTCTAGTTTGGTGCGATCTAGGCAAGAAAAAACTGACGAGAAAGGAAGAAGGCAGCACTGCTGCAGAGACGACTGCTGATCTTCAGAAGGAGTTTTGAAGATTGTCCAAATCAGATCCAAATCTAATTTTTAGAGAGGTGATAAAGAAGAAGAAGATCTCCAGATCTAGTTCGAGTGGATACTGGTAGAGATCAGACGCTTGCATGGCTAGATCCAGAACCTCAAGCAATTAGCAGGATCATCAAAGGATAATTAGATTACCCACATCAAGGTATAAATTAAATTAAATTAAATTTATTTTATTTTTATTTATTAGATCTATAAAATTAGATTTAAAACATCTCATATCAGATATTGATGCTTGAGAGAAATTTTTGAAATATCACTCTTGATCCGATCAGATCTGAATGAACCTGATCCAAAAAATCAGGATTTCCTCTTCAATTGGTATCAGAGTCAGGTTCAATAAAAATTATTTAGATCTTATTTTTAATCTATTTTGATCTAAAAATTAGATAATTTTAGATATCACATGAGATGTGATTAGATCTAAAATTAAAAAAAATTAAAATTAAATAATTTAGATCTAAGTTCTTCAATATGCATGACTAGTTGTAAAATAGAATAGTTCTATACGTAGTCTTTCATAATCATGATTTACTTTGAATAAATTATAATTTTAGATCTATTTAATTTTTATTTTTTGATGATTATAAATATTATAATAAGATCTAAAAAAATAGAAAATAAAATTATTTAATTTTTAGATCATATGAGATATGATGATTGCATGTCTAGACTAGTTGTACAATAGTTCTACATAGTTCTCTAGATTAGAATTTATTTCGATGTGATCAATTTAAATATAATTTTTTAGATAATTATGAGATAATTTAGATCTAAAAAACATGCATGCATGATACATGAGATGTACACAAAACTTGTATTATGTTAGATCAAATTTTATATATGAGATATATGATATAGGTCTAACTAGTTTTGTAGATTTATATTTCTGACTAAGGCATTCTCCTTGGCCGTCCAGTTATAAGAATAAAGTAGGATTTAATTGCCCTCCCCTCCCATCCGATGGGGTGTTCTTATGATGTGTAGGGGTGCTGCACATTCGTCCTTAATCAGAAATTAAGAACATACTTTCTGCAAAATTCTAGATCCTAAAATCCTAGGATTTTATTTACATGTTTTATTTATGAACCCTAAACGTAATTAATAATTAAGATTATGAAATATTAATTAGGTCTATATTTGAGAATTTTAGATCTAAGATAAATTCATAATATTGGGTTCGAACTTGGGTAGCTCAATTAGGTCTAAGCGGTTGATCAAACCAAATCAAGAGTTATTAGATGGGATCAATAGTGTTTAAATTGACCAGCCTAATAGGATTAAGTCTGGGTCAAGATCGAGTCATGTGAGTGATCGATTAAGCTAAGACCTAATTAGGCTCGGTGGTTAGAGTCTGGATTGTAGGCTAATCCGATTAGTTCTGGCTCAACAATTTGGTGTCCAAGGTAAGTCTAGCAGATACGACCGACTGATTTTTAATTGGGAGCTACTATACTCGAATGCGTTCTTATCGAGTTAATGGCATATCTCTTCCATCGATCTCACTTACCTGGCCATGTTTGTTGGCTCAATTCTGATCTGAGGTGGTCAATAATCCGAGCTAACCCATGCCACTAGGTTAGTCATAATGGTTATGACTATGTCAAGTCTAGTTTAATGAGATCTAAATCAAATCTCCTTAAGAAAAGATTAAGTCTAAGATCTTCCATCATTGTAGATGTGCGGGCTCTTCTCGGAGTTGATTATTCTTGACTGGTTATAGTGGCTTAGTTGCATCGAGAGGATGCAACCATATCTATTAGGCATTGGATGCTACGAGCTGGAGGATGGATTGGGCTTAATATTTTGGATATGATGAGAGACTCAATTAGAAATCCAATCTATACAAATGGTGGGTCTGACTTAACTAAGGAGTGGATCAATATTCCAAGCATGGTGAGATTCATGAATTAGAGATCAGGGTTGGGTGCACCATGATTGGAGAATCATTGAACAAGAGTTGTTCACTCATTGGCTAACCCATCACCAAAAATTGTTAGGTGAGGTGATGAGTCAGTTGGTGGGACCGCACCACCCACTAAAAATTATTAATCGTGGAGATTTTTGCATATCTATAGAGGGACTATAGAGATTCGAGAAAATAGTGAGAGCTAATTTGTTTAAAAATAAAATTCTTAAATAAATTGGTTAAGTCTTAATTACAATATCTAACTAGAAACTTTGACTCTCTACAGAAAAATGTCTGCATCCAATCCATTAGCCCGAATCTTGGACACCCATAGACTGACCGGATCAAATTACAAGGATTGACTTTGAAACTTCAAAATTATTTTGGGTTTCGAGAAGTTAACTCATGTATTAGACCAGGACCCTCCCACCTTACCAGCCCGTCCATCCACTGAATAGAGAGCATCTCTGGATAAGTGGACAGACGAAGACAATAAGGTCAAATGTTACATGTTGGACTCAATGTCTGATAAACTTCAGCGCCAACATAAAGATATCAAGACTGCTTGCTAAATGTTGGCTCACCTACAAGAGATGCATGATGGGCAGTCAGTCCAAGATCATTGTCTGATGATAATCTAGAATTTGGAAGAGCTTGGGACGCTCAGAGTGAGGTTGAACTTGGACTTGTAGAATGATATAAAATTATTAGATATATGTGCCCTAGAAGCCAGAATTGGCTGACACTTGTAATACACTTCTAGGGGCAAAATTGTAATTTTGACTAAAATCAATAAATGGGTTATTTTCTATCACATATGTGTATTTAGTGTCTGTGATACATCCTTTGAGTTAATGGTAATGATAATTCATATTTTCAAGAGTTGAAAATTTAAGACATGAATAATCATTATTAACTCATAAATTGCTCCTGACCATAGGATCATCACGAGGATGGTGATTGATCCGGAAGGTTGGTGTACAATCGCTTCTCTTTAGTAGATGAGTCTTGAGTCTACGGTGTGGAGACACCGGAGCGAGAGTACAGGTACTCGTTAGAGAACGAGGGCACTGAGCGTGACCACCTCGAGTAGTCATTAGGGAGTCTACCTTCTCGTCAATGACTGACTCGATGCTGCAGTAGTGTGTCTGGTTCTTTGACCTGAGATGCATCGGCAGTTCACCTTGAGGGTGTTATAGTTTGACTACACCATTACTCGGTCTCCTAGCCATATGGAACCCTGAGGTGTATGTTGGCTATGACATGTTCATTGTAGGAACTGGATGCATCAAGATGGAATCTATCTACCTCGGTGGTAGAGGAGCAGCCCTATGATGATCATGAGAATCAAGTCCAGAAATCCATGGCCATGGTAGAGTGAAATAATAGAAAGAGTTTCTATTTAGATTTTCACATTGGACTCGAATCGAATGATTACATCATATGACAGAGACTAGGGTTTGACGAGTTCACCTTAACCCTAATCTGATCGGGGCTCAAGATAGAAGAACTGAATCACACAGGTAGCTGCACCAAGAGGTTCGCATTCAGCTCTGATGGGTTGCCACCATATACTGCTAGGTGTCACTGGTGGATTTTGGGAGCAATTAGAATGATTTAGATGATCGATCATTCTAGCTGTTCGAATCAGAAGAGTTCTGATCCATCGAAAGGAGTTTCGATGATGTCGATGATAGAGATCATGACATATCCCATTACCATACAGAACTGAACCTAACTGGGTCACACAAACAAGGGTTTGAATCTGGTGATCATCAATTGAACTGATCTAGTTCAATTGATCTGAATGAGATTCAATTAGGTTCAAGGAAATCGTGCTAGCACTCGATTGAACCTAACGTTCTTCTTTTGCTATCATAAATAAGTTGTCCTGTCTGAGCCAAAGGAGTTTGTGCTCAAACAGAGGCCTTCATATGGTCTGACTGGAGGTTGTCCAAGTCAGAAAAGGTTGTCTTATTTGTAAGACACTTACCTGCCATTTTTGGTCACCTGCCATTTCTTGTTCTTTGACTTTGGTCAAAAGTCTACCTTTGACTGGTCAAACGTTGACCATTGACACTTTGACTTTTGACCACATGTCATGCACCTATTGGAGAGCTGGTGGGGGCCTGTCCCCCTGCCAGAACCTGGCAAGGAGAAGGGCGCACGCCACCCTAGGCGTGTGCCCAAGTTGGAGGCGCCTAGGAGTCCTTGTTGGACAAGGACTCCATCTCCTTTTTGGATTCCAATTAGAGTTCTTCTAAGAACCAACTTTGACTGGTCTTAGGCACCCTCTAAGGAGGAATCCAGGGGACTCTATTCCCACCAATCAGATTTAGATCTGATTTCACAAAGGGTTGTGATTGGTTGGGAAGAAGAGGAGTTGGATCACGCTTAGTCTATAAATAAGACCCTGCGCCCAACTCTAGATTAAAAATGCAATTCAATTGAGAAACCCCATGCCCCAAGGCTGCCTCTCCCCTCCTTCTCCATGCCATAGTCTCTTCTCCCCTTGCTCTCCACGTCCAAAAGGAGTTTTGGACCTTGGTTGGTGCGATTCAGATCAAAGAAAGGCGATCAAAAGCAAGAAGGCTGCGCTGCTGCAAAGGACGACTGCTCATCTTCAAAAGAGTTTTGAAGATCCTCCAGATCAGATCCAGATCTAATTTTTGGAGGCATGATAGAGAAGAAGAGGATCTCCAGATCCAACCCGAGTGGATACCGGTAGAGGCCAGGCGCTTGCGTGGCTAAGATCCAGAACCTTCCGCTGCAAACAGGATCATCAACAGGGTAATAGGATTACCCAGATCAGGTAAATTAAATTTGATTTAATTTATCTTTTAATTTTATTTTATTAAAATAATAAGAATCAGATCTAAAACATATCAAGATCTGATTGGGATCAAGAGAAAAATTTTTGAAATATATCTCTTGATCTGATCAGATCTGAACGAACCTGGATCCGAAAATCAGGATTTCCCTTCAACTGGTATCAGAGCCATGGTTCTAAATTATTTAGATCTGATTTTAAATTTATTTTAATTAAAAAATAATTGATTTTAGATGTCACATGAGATGTGATCAGATCTAAAATCAGAAAAAAATTAAAATTAAATAATTTGGATCTAAGATTAGAAGATATGCATGACTAGTTCTAGAATAGAATAGTTCTATAGAATAGTCTTGCATATTTTTGATTTAATCTGATTAAATCATATTTTAGATCTTTTTATTTACTATTTTTTTTGATATTATAAGTGTTATAATAACATCTAAAAAATAGCAAATAAAAATTATTTAAATTTTTGAATATCATATATGAGATGATGATTGATGCATGTCTAGACTAGTTGTAGAATAGTTCTACATAATTGTCTAGATTAGAATTTATTTTGATTAGATCAATTTAAATCTAATTTTTTAGATTATTATGAGATAATTTAGATCTAAAAATATGCATGATTTGATACATGAGATGTATGCAAAATATGCCATGATTAGATCTACTTTATATATGAGATATATGATATAGATCTGATATTGTTTTGTAGTATTGAATGTTCCTGATTAAGGCGTTCCTCTTGGCCGTCCGGTCATAAGAATGAAGAAGGGTTTAAAGGCCCTCTCTTTCCATTCGATGGGGTGTTCTTATGATGTGTAGGGGTGCTGCGCATGTTCGTCCTTAATCAGAAACCCAAAACTTACTTTCTGCAAAACCCTAGATCCTGAAACCCTAGGATTTATTGTGCATATTTTGTTTATGAACCCTACTTAATTAAGAATTAAGTTTATGGAATATTAATTAGGTCTAAAATTGAGAATTTCAGATCTAAGACATATTCATAATACTGGGTTCGGGCTTGGGTAGCTCAATTAGGTCTAAGCGGTTGATCAAACCGAATCAAGAGTTGGTTAGATGGGATCAACAATGCTTAAATTGACCAGCCTAATAGGATTAAGTCTGGGTCAAGATCGAGTCACGATCAAGCAAGACCTAATTAGGCTCAGAGGTTAGAGTCTGGATTGTAGGCTAACCCAATTGGTTCTGGCTCAACAATTTGGTGTCTAAGGTAAGTTTGGCACAGACGACCGACTGGTTTTTAATTGGAAGCTACTCGACCTGAATGCGTTCTTGTACGAGTTAATGGCATATTCCTTCCACCGGTCTCACTTACCTGGCCATATCTGTTGACACAGTTCTGATCTGAGGTGGTCAATAATCCGAGCTAACCCATGCCACTAGGTTAGTCATAATTGTTATGACTAAGCCAAGTCTAGTTTAATGAGACCTGAATCAATTCTCCCTAAGAAAAGATTAAGTCTGAGGTCTTCCACCATTGTAGATGTGCGGGCCCTTCCCGGGGTTGATTGTTCTCGGCTGGATACAGTGGCTCAGTTGCACCGGAAGATGCAACCATGTCTATTAGGCATTGGATGCTATGGGCTGGAGGATGAGTTGGGCTCAATATTCCGGATACGGTGAGAGACTCAATTAGGAACCCAGTCTATGCAAATGGTGGGTCTGACTTAACTAAGGAGTGGATCAATATTCCGGATACGGTGAGATTCATGAATTAGAGACCAAGTTTGGGTGCACCATGATTAGAGAATCATTGAACAAGAGTTGTTCACTCATTGGCTAACCCATCACCAATAACTGTTAGGTGAGGTGATGAGTCAGTTGGTGAGACCGCACCACCCACTAGAAATCATTAATCATGGAGATTTTTGCATCTCTACAGAGGGAGTGTAGGGATCCGAGAAAATAGTGGGAGCTAATTTGTTTAAAAATAAAATCCCTAAACAAATTGGTCAAGTCAAAATTACAGTATCTAACTAGAATCTTTGACTCTCTACAGGAAAATGTCTGCGTCCAACCCATTGGCACGTATCCTGGACACACATAGACTGACCGGACCCAATTATAAAGATTGGCTCAGGAACTACAAAATTATTTTGGGTTCCGAGAAGTTAACCCATGTTTTGGACCAGGACCCTCCCACATTACCAGCCCGTCCATCTGTTGAACAGAGAGCGTCTCTGGAAAAAATGGATTGACGAAGATAATAAGGCCAGATATTACATGTTGGGCTCGATGTCTGATGAGCTCCAGCGCCAACATGAGGATATCGGGACTGCTCGCCAAATGTTGGCTCACCTGCAGGAGATGTTTGGTGAACAGAGTCGCGCAGCCAAATATCAAGTCACAAAATGACTTTTTAAGGCTAAGATGCGTGATGGGCAGTCAGTCCAAGATCACTGTCTGACAATGATCAAGGACATGGAAGAGCTTGAGAAGCTCGGTGTGAAGTTGGACTTGGACCTGCAGAACGATATTATTCTGCAATCCTTGACTGATGCATATGGGCAATTCATCATGAATTACCACATGCATAAACTTCAGAATTCCTTGGCCGAGTTAATGAATATGCTGGTTACCGCTGAGCTTTCTATGAAAGGTTCTAAAGGCTCAGTTCTTGCTATGGAACGGACTTCTTCCAAAAGAAAGTCTTATGGAAAAGAAAAAAAAGTCTGTGAAAAAGCAAAAGGTGGAAGGATCAAAGAAGAAGAAGGCAGAATCCGAAGAAAAAGGCCGATGGCAAAGGAAAGTGTTTCCATTGCAACAGCGACGGCCATTGGAAGCGGAACTGCCCTACTTACCTGGCCACCCTGAAGAACAAGAAGGAAGGTCCTTCTGGAGGTATGCTCGTTATTGAGTCTAACCTTACGGTTTCTTCTGCATCCAGTTGGGTGCTTGACTCTGGTTCTAGTGCTCATCTGTGCACTTCTATGCAGGGTCTTGAGGATAGCAGGAGGCTGAGGGATGGAGACATGATCCTACGCATTGGTAATGGAGCAAGAGTTGCTGCAGTAGCCGTGGGAACATACCCTCTTCGATTACCATCTGGTTTAGACTTAGTTTTGAAAGACTGTTATTTTGTGCCTGCAGCTAGCAGGAATTTGATTTCTGTTTCATGCTTAGCACAAGAAGGTTATGTGATCACCTTCTTTAAGGACCATTGTAACATTCTTTATGAAAGAAATAAAATTGCAAATGGTTTTCCTTATTAATGGTCTTTATCAGCTACATATTGATGTACCTATTCTAACTATCGAGCAAAACGTGAATGCCAAACGACCTAGGGATAGTCCAAACGACAGATATCTATGGCACCTGAGATTAGGTCATATAGCAGAAGATAGGATCAACAAATTGGAGAAAAATGGGCTATTGAGTCCATTGACTTCCGAGTCATATCCAACTTGTGAATCCTTGTCTTCAAGGCAAAATGACTAAACTCCCTTTTGTTGGACATGGGGAGAGGGCCACAGATCTCCTTGCCCTAGTACATACTGATGTGTGCGGCCCATTTGATGTGCCGGCTAGAGGCAATTTTGTCTACTTCATTACCTTTACCGATGATCTGTCTAGGTATGGGTATGTGTATCTTATGAGACACAAGTCTGAAGCCTTTTGAAAAGTTCAAAGAATTCAGACATGAAGTAGAAAAACAAACAGGAAAACCCATTAAGGTTCTTCGATCAGATCGAGGAGGTGAATACCTTAGCAGGGAATTCCTAGACTATCTCAAGGATAAATGGCATAGTCTCTCAATGGACTCCACCAGGAACACCTCAACTCAACGGGGTTTCAGAATGGAGAAAATCGGACTCTATTAGGATATGGTTCGATCCATGATGAGCTTCACAGACCTCCCTGATTTTCTTTGGGGACACTCATTGTTAACTTCAATCTATCTACTGAATAGGGTTCCCTCTAAAACCGTTCCTACCACACCGTATGAGATATGGCACGGTAAGAAACCAAGTCTGAGTCATCTCAGAATTTGGGGTTGTCCGGCTCATGTCAAAAGACAACAAGCGGACAAGTTAGAGTTTAGGTCCTTCAGAGCTCGATTCATAGGATATCCTAAAGAGTCATTAGGATACTATTTCTACATTCCAGAAGACCACAATGTGATTGTGAGTCGACATGCCATCTTTCTTGAAAAATAGTTTATTCAAGATAGCGGCATTGGAAAGCAGATCAAGCTTGATGAGAAAGTCTCACAAGCAGAACGAGCTAAGGACCAAGTGGAACCAAATCAGGTTGAGCCAATAAGAACACTACCTCCTCCACCTCGTAGATCGGAAAGAGTTTTCCCGTCCCCCTGAAAGATACTTAGGTATTATTTCAGAGGATGTAGAGGAAATGTTCCTCGTAGGTAATGGTGCTCATGGTGATGATCCCAAAACCTACAACGAGGCGATATCAGATATCGACTCCGAGAAATGGCTAGAGGCAATGCAGTCAGAAATTGACTCGATGCACTCAAACCAAGTCTGGACCTTGGTAGATCCACCAGAAGGTATAGTACCTATTGGGTGTAAATGGATCTTCAAGAGAAAGATTGGTGCAGATGGGAATGTGGAGACATTCAAGGCTAGACTGGTGGCAAAAGGTTATAGTCAACGCGAAGGCATTGACTATCAGGATACCTTTTTCCCCAGTAGCTATGCTAAAATACATCCGCACATTGCTTGCTGTTGCAGCCTATTTCGATTACGAAATATGGCAAATGGACGTGAAAATGATGTTCTTGAATGGATATCTTGAGGAAGATATCTATATGGAACAGCCGCTAGGTTTCACATCCAGTGATACTGATCACAAGGTTTGCAAGCTGCAAAGGTCTATATATGGACTTAAGCAAGTATCTCGGAGCTGGAACACTCGTTTCAATGATGTGATCAAAATGTTTGGTTTCATCAAAAATGTTTGGTTTCATCAAAAATGAAGAGGAACCATGTGTTTTCAAAAGGGTCAGTGGGAGCGCTGTTGTCTTCCTCGTATTGTACGTGGATGACATCCTCCTTATTGGGAATGATATTCCCATGTTGACATCAGTCAAGATGTGGTTGTCCAAGGAATTCTCCATGAAAGACCTAGGTGAAGCATCCTTTATTCTAGGAATTAAGGTCTATAGAGATAGACCGAATAGGATGCTAGGACTTTCACAGAAGATGTACATAGAGAAAGTACTAAAGAGGTTTAGTATGGAAAACTCTAAGAGGGGATTAATACCCTTCAGACATGGTATTCATCTTTCCAAGAAGATGTGCCCCAGCACACCTGAGGAAATAGAATGCATGAGCAAGATCCCTTATGCTTCTGCAATAGGGAGCCTCATGTATGCCATGCTATGTACACGACCTGATATAGCCCATGCTGTGAGTGTCACAAGCAGAGATATCAGTCAAATCCAGGTGAAGAACACTGGACTTCTGTGAAATGTATCCTTAAGTACTTGAGAAGAACTAAGGATATGATGTTGGTCTTTGGTAATGGAGAACTCCAAGTCCAGGGATACACAGACTCGGACTTCATGTCCGATATAGATGATCGAAAGTCGACATCTGGCAGACTGTTTGTGCTGGAAGAGTTCCAAGCAAATGGTGATACCACCTCATCCGCGATTACCTTGAGAAAGGGTTACGTCGAGGTCAAGAGAGTCAACTCCACAGATAATGTGGCAGACCCACTTACAAAGCCGTTGGGCCAGCAGAAGATCGAAGCCCACCTTGAGAAGATGGGACTTAGACTTGTAGCCAATTGGCTTTAGGACAAGTGGGAGATTGTTAGATATATGTGCCCTAGAAGCCAGAATTGGCTGACACTTGTAATACACTTCTAGGGGCAAAATTATAATTTTGACTAAAATCAATAAATGGGTTATTTTCTATCACATATGTGTATTTAGTGTCTGTGATACATCCTTTGAGTTAATGGTAATGATAATTCATATTTTCAAGAGTTGAAAATTTAAGACATGAATAATCATTATTAACTCATAAATTGCTCCCGACCATAGGATCATCACGAGGATGGTGATTGATCCGGAAGGTTGGTGTACAATCGCTTCTCTTTAGTAGATGAGTCTTGAGTCTACGGTGTGGAGACACCGGAGCGAGAGTACAGGTACTCGTTAGAGAACGAGGGCACTGAGCGTGACCACCTCGAGTAGTCATTAGGGAGTCTACCTTCTCGTCAATGACTGACTCGATGCTGCAGTAGTGTGTCTGGTTCTTTGACCTGAGATGCATCGGCAGTTCACCTTGAGGGTGTTATAGTTTGACTACACCATTACTCGGTCTCCTAGCCATATGGAACCCTGAGGTGTATGTTGGCTATAGCATGTTCATTGTAGGAACTGGATTGCATCAAGATGGAATCTATCTACCTCGGTGGTAGAGGAGTAGCCCTATGATGATCATGAGAATCAAGTCCAGAAATCCATGGCCATGGTAGAGTGAAATAATAGAAAGAGTTTCTATTTAGATTTTCACATTGGACTCGAATCGAATGATTACATCATATGACAGAGACTAGGGTTTGACGAGTTCACCTTAACCCTAATCTGATCGGGGCTCAAGATAGAAGAACTGAATCACACAGGTAGCTGCACCAAGAGGTTCGCATTCAGCTCTGATGGGTTGCCACCATATACTGCTAGGTGTCACTGGTGGATTTTGGGAGCAATTAGAATGATTTAGATGATCGATCATTCTAGCTGTTCGAATCAGAAGAGTTCTGATCCATCGAAAGGAGTTTCGATGATGTCGATGATAGAGATCATGACATATCCCATTACCATACAGAACTGAACCTAACTGGGTCACACAAACAAGGGTTTGAATCTGGTGATCATCAATTGAACTGATCTAGTTCAATTGATCTGAATGAGATTCAATTAGGTTCAAGGAAAATCGTGCTAGCACTCGATTGAACCTAACGTTCTTCTTTTGCTATCATAAATAAGTTGTCCTGTCTGAGCCAAAGGAGTTTGTGCTCAAACAGAGGCCTTCATATGGTCTGACTGGAGGTTGTCCAAGTCAGAAAGGTTGTCTTATTTGTAAGACACTTACCTGCCATTTTTGGTCACCTGCCATTTCTTGTTCTTTGACTTTGGTCAAAAGTCTACCTTTGACTGGTCAAACGTTGACCATTGACACTTTGACTTTTGACCACATGTCATGCACCTATTGGAGAGCTGGTGGGGGCCTGTCCCCCTGCCAGAACCTGGCAAGGAGAAGGGCGCACGCCACCCTAGGCGTGTGCCCAAGTTGGAGGCGCCTAGGAGTCCTGTTGGACAAGGACTCCATCTCCTTTTTGGATTCCAATTAGAGTTCTTCTAAGAACCAACTTTGACTGGTCTTAGGCGCCTCTAAGGAGGAATCCAGGGGACTCTATTCCCACCAATCAGATTTAGATCTGATTTCACAAAGGGTTGTGATTGGTTGGGAGGAAGAGGAGTTGGATCACGCTTAGTCTATAAATAGACCCTGCGCCCAACTCAGATTAAAATGAATTCAATTGAGATACCCCATGCCCCAAGGCTGCCTCTCCCTCCTTCTCCATGCCATAGTCTCTTCTCCCCTTGCTCTCCACGTCCAAAAGGAGTTTTGGACCTTGGTTGGTGCGATTCAGATCAAAGAAAGGCGATCAAAAGCAAGAAGGCTGCGCTGCTGCAAAGGACGACTGCTCATCTTCAAAAGAGAGTTTTGAAGATCCTCCAGATCAGATCCAGATCTAATTTTTGGAGGCATGATAGAGAAGAAGAGGATCTCCAGATCCAACCCGAGTGGATACCG